>JAKSZU010000002.1:165500399-165695399 GCA_026018925.1 Tupaia tana | reverse complement strand
TTATTTCTGTATATACTTTCAATCATATTGTTTGGCTTACAATGAGACCATTTCGATATGTGAACATTTCTTCCCAGACCCGTTGATCGAAATATCTTCAACAGATAACACCACACCTCCCCATCCCGTCAATGCTCTACCTCTGTATCCCTTCTCCAAATGTCTTTCGTTGGGCCCCACTGGTTTTAAATATTTTTGAGAAAATATTTACATGTCAACTACTCAAATTGTTGAAAAGCCAATGCCCAGCACACAAGTCACACATAAACCTTCTCACTTCAGCCCTGCCTACCAAATATTCTGTGATAGACCATCTGCTAACAAAGATCAGTCTCTTTTTCTTCCTTCAAAGTCTTTCTCAAGATAATCATCTGGTGTGGTTGCTCTTTTGCAATCTTTACTGATTACAATGTGGGGCTGGAAAAGTCCAGGTTATTTTATAAATTCTTTCACATATCTTCTCTAATCCTCTCTGCCTGGCAGAACTATTTATGGTGCCAGGCCATCTTTCTAAGAGCTTCTGTTAGCTTACTTGAGATCCACCTTAGTACCATAGTTTCTTGATTAATCTTCAGATATGACATTCCAGTTAAAGCCCTGTCCAATAATTAGTATTTCCAATTTCTGATTCAATGCACCAAGCATTGTTGAACTTATGCACATAACTCTTCTGCCACAAAATAAGAATACTCCCAAATATTTTCCAGCTCCAGAAGAGTCAGGAAGGAAGAAAAGTTTATGTTTCCTTTTAAAGAAACAAACAAGAAAAATATCTTAACAAATTGCTGAACCTATCAACAACTCAAAAGAAAGTAAAGTGCTTAAACTAGGAAAACAAAGCGTAGTAAAAAACGAAACAAAACAAAAAAAAAGTAATGTTTCACTCGAAAGTCATAAAATTCTATTTTGCCAGTTCAGTGTTATGTTCAAACTCTCTTCTGTTCAATATACAGTGTTACCACTACTCATTTTTTTAAGGATAGTGCCTCAGTTTTCCTTGGAAAAGCATGGCTCTCCTACTCACAGTCTGTGTAATTCTGCTAAAGCTTGTTCTACCACCTATTCCAAGAGTATTTGACCCACTCCTGGTGAAGCAAAGCAACACAGAGACCCTGTAAGTTAGATTTCTGTCACTTGCAACCAAAAGAACAAGTCTGATGCATTGGCTTAAGTTCATTTTGCTTTTGGTATCCCTTTGCCACTTTCATTCTGACACTGTCGATCCTATTACCTGTCAATGCCACACTTCCTCATGTACATTTCAAGATGGGCTATTACCATTTCAAATTTGGTAATGAAACATATATTCTCACTATTATTATTATAGTTATGTAGCACTTCATGGTTTGTAAAGCACTTTTATACTAGAAACCCTTGTCTTGCACTTTTTGTCCCTTTTACATACCAAACTTTTTAAATAATCAGTTCATAATCGGTGGAAACAGTTGAACAAGCCATGAACAATATGGAAATGTGATTATAAGGCATTAAAAACAGAAAAATAGTCACCGTATTTAATGCTTATTGGGTACGTATAGCCACCACAATGTTTAGATTTATATTTCCATTTATACTTCAAGCAGTTGTGCAAAGTTAGCATTATTAGTCCCATCTTACAAAAATGGTTTAGAGATGTTACATAACACCCAAGGCCACAAGATCGCACACAGTAATTCAACCAAAATTGTTAAAAATCCAGATCTGGGCCAGCTCTGTGGCCAGTTGGTTAAAGCAGCAGGATTCCATGTGGCCAACTATGCAGTTTGAGTCCCAGACTCAGTGACTTGAGAAACACTCCGGGTGCATGTGCATACATGCCCAGAATTCCAACGGGATGGAGCTAGGGGAAAAGGAGTACAGAGTGATCATACCTCCATGGGGTGTTTTCGCCTCCTTTCTCTGGCTCTGGTGAGCACATGTGCCTCCTACAAAACTTTTTTAAAAAGAGAGGCCAGCAGGTGGCATAGTGGTTAAGGGCACTAGATTCCCACATAGCTGACCATGGTTCGAGTCCCAGACCTGGTGGCTTGTTTTCTCATTACCCACCCACCCCCTGCCTCTCTCTTGCTCTGTCCCTCACTGGTCAAATTAAAAATAAATAAATAAATAAATAAGTTAAATAAAATAATTCTTTAAAAAAGAAGAAAGAAAGAAAAATGAAACAGTTCTGCCTGAGTCTAGAAGCAAAGTGTTTGACCAGTACATTAAGCTTTTGTCCATTCACAAAAAGAAACCCCTCATGTTCGTGGTGCTCCTGAAAGAAACAGCAAAGGCAGTGACTTCTAACTGGATGGATGTGTGTGTATCACAACAGATAGGTTTAATCAACCTTGACCTTGTCCTCTTCAGTTTTTGTTTCAGTAACCAGGATCTGGAATAAAAAGAGCTGAAAATAAGAAATGTATTGCTCTATAGACAAAAAAAAAAAAAAAACCTTAGCTGTGGAAAATGTACATTTTGAGAAATATAATCTCTGATCAAATAGATAATGGCATTAGAGTAAAAACTGAAGTTGTTCAGTTGAAGTGATGAGTTTGAAAAGGGTCGGAGGTGGGTGGAAATGGAAGTGAACTACATCAATAGATATAGTCTAACCAATAGGTTAGACTGTGGTTGCTTTCACTAGAGGCCGCTGGTGCAGATTTTAAGTCAAAGGTGACCCACGAATTCCATACAGACTTCCCAGCCTCACATGTGGAAGTAAAATTCCAAGAAAGAAGACACAAAGAAGTTGCTTTGATAGATTTGCAGAGATATTAGCCAGTCACCCTAACTATAGAGAAGAAAGACTTCAGGAACTGTATATCTGGCACACTCTTCAGGATTCTTTCTGGAGATCACCGGGTCACTCTGAGAAGAAGAAAAACACCAGAAAAGCATCATCTTTCCAACGAGACCTTGCTATCCTCTTGTAAACAGTTTATTCCTTGACCTACAGAAGACCATGATTATTCTTAACTTTTAAAGCATGAGCTCTGAATTTTAAAATAAAACTGATTGAAAATACCCTAATTCAAGTTGTATAGTTCCCAAACGTTCTATCATAATTACTCTCTGAAAGGAATGTTCATCAATTCACTCTCTTTTGGAGATAGTGTGTGATCCATTAAGTTATCATCCTAAAGCAGGAAATTTATCATAATTTATTCTAGGATATTCTACATTTACTCTGTTGATTACTACTGTGTAAACAGTGTCTACTGTGAGCTTGGGTTGGATGATTGAGCATTGCAACAGGCACTGATTGGAGTCGCCGTTAGCAGAAGAGTTTCATGGTTGTTATATCAGTAAAAACTGCAGGAATGACTAACAAGGGATTCAGTGGTTATGGAAAAAAAATGAGGCTTTTCCTCCATGTAATGTTAATGGACCACTTACTGAAAAATATCTCTTTGGAGTGGCAAGTCTAAATGACATAAAGTTAAAGAACATAGAAAGTGGTTTTTGAATGTACAACATGGCCTTTTTCATTAAAAAAAAAAAAAAGACAACATCAAAGACATTTGTGGAGGTCAGCATTAAAAAGTTTTCTTAAGAAAAATATCTTCAAAGACAATATTCAATGCTAAGTAGTGGTAAGCTTACTTATAACTATAGTAGAACCCATCCAAACTAGAAGAAAGGACATCTTTTTTTAATTTGCTATATTTCTATTAATAAAAAGTTAGGAAATTTTTCTTTCTTCCTTTTCTTTCTTGGGCTAGAGTGTGCAAGCACTCACTAGAAAGACAAACTGAGAGGTAAAGGAGAAAGCACCCCATTGGTCTACCCCTCTTCCATGAAGTATCTTTTGGGATTTTGGGGACACACATACAGGAGCCTTGTATGTTTTTCAAGCCACCAAATCCTGGACTTGAACCACACAGACAGCCCTGTAGAATCTGGCTGCCTTAACTAGCAGGCCACAGAGCTTGCCCAGGAATTCATTGTAAATGAATTAAAGACTAAAGACACTAAGCATTTTTTTCCTAGATCTTTGTTATTGGGCTCGACAGAGAGAGAGAGAGACAGTGAGAAGGAAAGTGAGAAATCACTCCCCAAGAGGGGATGGCTATACCACAATCTTTTCTTAATTCTCCTGCTATGATCTTGGGCATGCACACACACATGTCCGGCATCATTTTCAAGTCACCAGGTCCAGGACTTGAACTACTGTGGGTCATATGGGAGTCCAGCATCTTAACCACCACACCATCCTTCCATCCTTTTCTCCTCAAATTTTCTTTGGCCACTGTCTCAAACATATATTCTTGGTAACAAAGTAATTTTTAAACTTCAAGTTTTGGCTTTGATAAGGACTTGATTTTCATCACACAATTTTAACTTTAAATTTGTTCTTTTTATATTTATTTATTTATTTATTTATTTATTTATTTATTTATTTATTATTTTCGTTTTTGCTATAGGGCGTGTGCACTCACCAGAGAAAGACAGAAAGAGAGACAGAAAAGTGAGAAATCACCCCCAGGGGGGACAGTCACAGCAATCCCTTCTCCTCTATTCTCCTCTCAGGGTTTTGGACATGCATGCACACATGCCTGATGAGTTTTCAAGCCACTAGATCCAGGACCCGAATCACACTGTTGGCCATGTGGGATCCAGCTGTCTTAACCTCCGTATCACCAACTGGACCCAAATCAATTCAAAATTTCATTCGTCTTTGCTCTTTCAGAGGGGAAAAGTAAAATGTAAAACTGTATTTAAAAATCTCTTGTCTCTGCTACAAAAGTTACTTACTTCCCTTTGTTCTGAGTTCTCTGCTTTGAAAGGCCCTCCTCACAGGTGAAATAAATCTAAGATTCACACAGAGCAGTCCAAAAGGACCGTTGACAGTGGTCAAAGGCTACAGGAAGACGAAATGACAAAGGTATTAGTGCTGCTATTAAATGCTAAATTGGGATTATTCCATTTTCTACCAGGCCTTGGACCTAGACTGACTTTATAGCTTCTGAGATGTCCCTCTCTTTCTGTGCTCCTCATGTATTTTTACCAAAAACAAAATCACATTTCTTTGAAACTTTTTTGCTTGTTTGTTTCTTTTTTTATTATTTAAATTTACTTCTTTCCATTCATTCACTGTATATCATTACAACATACAAAATGAGATTTTCCATCCAGAATACACTGTATGTTGGCTCAATCAAACACATCAACATATGTGTTATCATCAACAAATAATTTTCCATTTCTTGTTTCCTATATATTTTGCTTTTTTTCCCATCCTTGATTCCCTATCTCTCACCTTCTACCATCTCCCACCTTCCTCCCACCCTGTCTCTGGTATCAATGGTTGCTTTCTATGCCTTCCCCCACCACACATTTTATTGATCACTAAAGATCTTAATTAATCTAAATATTTTCAATAGCAAGCACAGCTGATATATACATACCCATGAACACAAGTCTGACTTTAGGCATAAACCTCAGTAAGTAAAATGAACATACTGTAAAGTAGCACCTAAGTAGGGCTATATAACTTACTGCAGTCATCGAATAGGTATTTTTTAATGCATTTTTTTTAATTTCGAGAAAAAGTTTTAGGTTTTCTTTTTCCTGAAACTTTTTTTTAACTGATCTTTGAAACTTTAAAGGACCTCACAATCATCCTCTAGTCTCAGTGAAAGATTTGTCCTTCATCAAATTTATCTCTCTTTCTCTCTCCCTCTTCTCTCTCTCTCATCAATAAATGAATAAACTTCAAAAAAAGAAGAATTTAGGGAACAATAAATGGCTATGTCGCTGGATAAGTCGACTTCGCGTCTCGGAAAACTCACGCCGGGCGCGTGTGCGTGCGTGCCCAAGATCCCGAGAAGAATTTGCGGCGTGACCATCCCCCCTGAGCTTTCTGTCTCTATGTCTCTCTCTGTCTGGCGACGCAATAGCGAAAATCTCTCAAAAGAAAAAAAAAAAAGAAGAATTTAGAGAACCAATGGAGAAATTTGAATATAAACTTGGGGGAAAAAAGATGTTAAGACTATGACGTGTCTTTGACATCAGATGGCAGACATCAGCGTCCTTCAGACTGTCCTCCTGGAGTTGAGGTACCTTGCAGGGTTTTGGTGGGTTAATGTTAGCAAGTGCCCTAATAGACACAAAGAGTGCATCTTTTCTTGAGAGGACAAAGGGCATTGAATCTGCCCCCTGACAGTGTTACCAGCAGCACTTAGTCTGTAAACACAATACACAATCTACTCATGGCTCTCTCCACTAGAGGACCCTGAAAACTACCACAATCTAGCTGACTTCACTGATTTAAGTGGTTATGCCAAAATGTGAGTTCTGGTCGTCTAACTCTGGATATATAAATAACAACCTGAGGAGCTCAGAAATAGAGTTGAACACCTAGAGACATTGCATATGGCATACAACTTTCCTGTAACGAAGTGTTAGAGTAATAATGCTAATGAGATCATTTTCTTTCTGATGAAAAAATAAAACTGCCTCATATCCTACTCAAAAATAATTTCTATATTTTGACCATATAAATGAGAAAAGCAAAGCTGGAGTTTTCAGAAGACATGAGAGAATATCTTTATGACACATCTAGATAGAATGTTTTGAACAAAGTACAAACAAGAGAAAGACTGATCAGTTTTTTAACTGCTATGTTAAAAAGTCTTGAAATCTATTACCTTTGTAATGTATTTCCCTAACCAATTGCCTACAACTAGATTTTTTTAATTTTCTAGAGACATCCCAAAAGTATAAATAGTGGGGCCAGGTTGCAGTGTGGTGGTTAAGGTACTGGATTTCCACATGGCCAACCATAGTTCAAGTCCCATAACTGGTGGCTTGCTTTCTCACTTCCTCTCTCTTTCTTTGTCTCTCTCTGCCACTCTATGGTGAGTACACATGCACTGTAGCAAAAACTTTAAAAATAACAATCATAAGAATAAATTAAATATTTTTAAAATACAAATAGCATTCTAAGATAATGCCTATTAAAATTGCAATGCTGTATTTAGTTTCTGATTTCAGAAAGTTGGAGTCCTGATTTCTGATTTTGATTTCAATGAAATCAATCACCTGTATAGTGAACATACACTAATGGTTTTCAGAGAGGGCATTTACTGAAGATCAAAACAGAGGAACAGGAAAGGAAGAAAGATGGTGGTTGAAATAAAAAACATCAATTATTATTTTTTGCCTTTTATTCCCATTAATTTTTTTTCCATGTCTCCTTGAAAACCCCAGGATGAGATCACTCCTCACATACGTTCCTACTTACCGGTTGGCTCTGGGTGAGTTTATCTGTTTCTAGGCAGTTGGCTGGGACATGGCAACAGTGAGGGATGTCGAACCTGTGCATGAGTTAGCAACGTGGGAGGTCTTAAAAGGACCATTAGAATGTAAGGGTGCCTTTTTTTTTTTCCTTTTTATAAAAAAAAAGTTGATTCTTTTTAAAAAATCAGTTAAACTGCAGTCTGATTCCTTGATTTCTCTGGATTCGTCCGGGACAGGGAGAGGGATTTCACCCCGGGACACATGCTGATATTTCCAAGGTCTTATGCAAAGGCACACACATATGTCAAACATTACATCTGAGCCAGCTGAATTTGGGGCAACACACACACACACAGGAACAGACACACACGCTTTGGAAGGACATCTTTATCCATATTAATTTATTTGTACATTTTAAATTTAAAACTTGCAGTGTTTTTCTAAGCTATACAAGTAGGAACTAACTGTATGACTATTGCCTTTTCAGTGAACAGCCTTCAGTGAATTGCTTTCGTCAGATTTATCTAGAGGAAGCATTTCAGTCATAGATTTTATTGCATTATTATCAATAAATCTTACAGTTATGCTTTCCATCTTCAGTAGGAAAACTGGGATTTTCAGGATCTGACAAAGTCCTCAAATTTCAGGACAATTCAATGACACTTGTAGAGAGCAAACTTTCACGTGCCATAGTTCTTTGACAAAATAAATGCTTGCATTTGATCTTTTTCCTTTTGGGCTTAAACAAGGGGATTAAGTAAAAAGAAAGAAATTAATGAGAATCTATTGACTAACATTCTTTTCCATCATTAGCTTCAATTCAAAATGTGAAAGAAAAGGAAAAAATAGCATTTGTTCTAAAGACCCGAGGGTTGAAAAGTAGCAGAATCAGAAATAATGTTTTGGGAAAAATTAGTTCTCAGAAATTGGAGAAAGCTTGGGAAACTGACTGGTGCAAAACGGTGAGAGCAATAGTCCAGTTAAATTTCAGTCCCCTAGAATATTAAAGAAGCAGAAGTGAATACATTTTTAAAAGAGTTAAGGACCAGTAGGTGGTATAGTGGTTAAGATGCTGGACTTCTACATGGCTGATCATGGTTGAGTCCCGGATCCGGTGGTTTGAAAATCATGCCATCTACATGTGCATGCATGCCCAAAATCCCTGGAGGAGAAGGGATTGTGGTGTGGCCATGCCCCTGGGGGAAGATTTCTCACTTTCACTCTCACTGTCTCTCTCCCTCCAGCGAGAGCAAGAGCCCTATGGCATAAAGCTGGGGGGAAAAAAAAAAAAAAAAAAAGAGTTAAACTAGGGAAATAAGAATTAAGGGAATCACAAGAACACACTGTTCTAATTTAGTTAGTCCACTGGATTTGCACAGTTCTTCAAGATCATCACAGCGTCTCCTGCAGTGTTAACAGAAATGCAGCAAAGAGCACCCAGGTGGGTCAGCCCTTGGTGTATACTTGGGTGTGTGTTTTCTCTTGCTGCTTCCTTCTCTTGAAGAATGAAAGGGGTTTAGGAATCAGTCTTCCTCAAACAAAAAGTTTACTCTATTTGCAATGATGTCAATAGAAAAGTTTGATGTTTCTTCTTTGTCAAGTACTAAGATTTTTAATTATCTTAAAGATTTTTTAAAATATTTTAAGCATGTGCATGTCCAAACATCTTTATTGGCCAGCCAGAATGGCACAGCAGTAATGCAACATTCTGGGATGCTAAATGCACATGGAAAGGTCTGACGTTCACATCCTGAGGTCTCCATGTACATTGCAGGTGTGTGCATGTGTGGGTCCCTGACCCAGGCTGGCTGAACCCAAGGATAGAATGCAGCATGAAGACCCTGTTGGGGGTCCTATATCTCTTTCTAGTTGTCTGTCTGTCTATATACTACCGACTATCTCTGTCTTTGACTATCTTTCTCATGAAAGACAGAAATAACCTTAAAAGAAAACACTTATTGTCTTACAATAAATATGTCATCTCCAGCAAACATATCATCTCCAACATTTATATCAATGGAAATTTAGCAAACAAAACCATTACAAAGAATTGAGGACTTAATAGTGACTAGAAATGGGCCAGCATGTGCTATGGAGTTTAAGGCACTGAATCCTACATAGTCGACTCCATGGTTTGAGTCCCAAACCTGTGGCTTGAGTATCACACAGGGGATGTGTATGTGTGCATGCCCAAATCCTGAGAGGGGATTGCAGCATGGCCATCTCTCCTCAGGGGTGATTTCTCTTGCCCTCTTTTTCTATCTCTGTCTCTCTTCAGTAAGTGCATGCACCCTATAGCAAAATCTGTAGTAATAATAGTGACTAGATAAAACAATAAATAGTCTCAATTCATGTCTACTGTCTTCTCTCTGTACTGTAGCACAATTAGATATATACAGTTAAATATATACCAAAAAGATTTAAAAATATTCTCAAGTTACTATGTATTTTTTGCTCATATACTTTGGTCCTGTTATTTCCTAAATACATATTTACTCTTTATTATCCTTATAAGTTCTTCCACGAAGAAATACAAAATTTTATATAATAAGTTGAGCTTTGAGGAAGAAACTGTGTTTATGAAAAATCACAAACTCAGGGCTGGCGTGGTGTTTAAGGGCGCTGGACGCCCACATGGCCGACTACAGTTCTAGTCCCAGACCTGGCAGCTTGCTTTCTCACTTTCTATCCCTCTCTCTCTCACTCTGTCCCTCTCTGGTCAAATGAAAATAAACAAATAAATTAAATAAATAAAACTAAATAAAATAATTCTTTTTTAAAAAAGGAAAATCACAATATTATTTTAAACACTCAAGTACCTTAATTACATGTAATAATTTTAAAGAGCAAGTCAATGTTGACAGTCTCATGCAGCATTTTGTCAAGAAAATAAGTCATACAGATCATTCATATAAATAACCCAATCAGTGTCAATATTATTAACATCCTGATTTGGATATTCAGTACATTACCAAAACCTGACATGGTGCCCTCTCACCGCATTGTTAGTAACTAACATGTTCATAAGGAAATAGCATTCAATGGACCTATTACAGTCACACATAAATTTGTACATTAAAAGTATACCATAAATGGGGAACAGCAGATGGTGTAATGGTTACATCGCTAGCCTCCCGCA
Organism: Tupaia tana; assembly: GCA_026018925.1. Lineage (NCBI taxonomy): Eukaryota > Metazoa > Chordata > Mammalia > Scandentia > Tupaiidae > Tupaia > Tupaia tana. Next base: position 165,685,036 of record JAKSZU010000002.1, on the reverse strand, counting down.
TGGCTGACCTCAGTTCAAGCCCTGGACCCAACAGCTTGAAACTCACACTGGGTGCATGTGTGTATACCCAAAATACCAAGAAGAGAACAGAAGAGAAGAGATTGTGGTGTGGCCATCCCCCAGGGGGAGTGACTTCACACTTTCCCCTCTCTGTCCTCTATCTCTCCGGCAGTGCATGTGCCCTATAGCAAAAATCTCTCTTAAAAAAAAAAAAAAATATATATATATATATATATATATATATACACACACACACACTCATATATTATCAGACTAAGGGATACCAATGTCTATTGAGATACAAAGAAATCCCCTTATAAAAATGCTGCTAGCTGCGGTTTTTTTGAATTGTGTAAAATAATGCCAGCTCAAGTAAAATATATTTACATAACTCCTACTAAGAAATTCATCATTTTCTTTAATCAAGAACATCAATCACAAAATTATGTGTCTATTTTAAAACACAACCACCACATAACTTTTTAGATACATTAACTTTATAATAGTCACATGAATTAAATAGGATGTTTTCAGTGAGTATTGAAACATGAATAAGAAGTAAATTATCATTGACTGTGTACAATGCTTTTGATTTTTAAACTCGATTTAATGTTTTGACCAAAACTCTATTAGATAATAAAATTGGTATCAAATAAAGTTTACACACTCAAGTGCCAGACACCAGGTATATAGCAGAAAGTATTCTCAGCAAATATGCGATGTGTCAATGTAAAAGTTAGACAGTCATCTGGGAATTTACCCAAAAAGAAACCTCTCTAAATGCTGATGGAAACCTAGAATTTGAACAGCTTATGCTTTGTTTGAAAAAGGTCCAGAGTAATCTTCAAAGTCCCCAATTTACATTTGGTGGCAAGATAATCTGTACATTAATAAAATTTTAAGAAGAAGGCAATAGTTGAACTCAAAGCATTATTTTCCTCCTTAAATTGTTTTCACTTAAATGTTAAGATTTTCCTCTTCTAAGAAGTCAAATGAGGAACAAGTACAGCTGTTTTGTTCTTTGAACCAGGGAATGGCTTTTACAGTAGTTATAAGTTTGATTGTATCCAGAGACAGACTCTCCCAAGGGAAGATTTATCAACCAAGTCAGCATCAAGTACAAATATTCACAAACAGTCGTTGAAATGGTTGTTTATCAACAATATCAAGTGACATCTGCTCTACTTCTCAGGATGGGGGAGGAAAGGCAGAGATCTTAAGTCTCATTTCTTTCCCTCCATGCTTTGGGTATTTGGCGCCTGGGCTCATTTATTATGCTAATCTAAAGAGAACAGAGGAAGCTAAAGAAAGCATGCTGATCACACTGGAAATAGCCAATAGTTACTTACAGGGGAAAATCAGGCCACAGGATCAGAGATGGAGGTGAGAAAAAAGCGACAGCAGTAGGACTGGTATTAGTATAGTAATACCAGTCATACCTACTATTATGATAGTAATGGTTTTGGTCGTGTTGGAGTTGTGCTTGGGAGAATTTGCAGTCAAAGAGTAGAGAATATGGAGGGAAATTATCTTTCATGTAGGAGGTTGAGAAATGAGAAAGAAGAGTTTTCAAAAATGTTTTGTACGTGGAAATCGCTTTGGCAATTTCTTGAGAGACTTAAGTTTTTCATTTATTTTGCCTACTGGACTATAATTTCTTCAGCTGTTTCAACCTGCAGAGACTGTCCCCAGGTTAAGTTTGTTGATAAGCTTTTTTTTCTTCTTTAAGAGAGATTTTTGCTATAGGGTGCATGTGCTTGCCAGAGAGAAAGAGAGAAACAGAGAGAAAGAAAGCAAGAAATCACCCCTGGGGGGAGCTATACTTCAATCCCTGCTCCTCCATTCTCCTGTCAGGATTTTGGGCATGCACACACATGCACCCAGTGTGACCTTTAAGCTGCTAGGTCTGAGACTTGAACCACAGTCAACTATGTGGGAGTACAGCAACGTAACCATTATACTAGCTGCTGGTCCCAATAGGCCTTTTACTAGTAGCTCTTGTCCTTTCCAAACTAGCCTTGAGTCTTCTCTCCTCCCATTAGGTGCTGAATGTCTTCCCCAAAAATTCGTATGTTGAAGTCTTAACATCTGGTACCTGAGACCTTGAGTGTGTTTAGAAATAGGATCTTTAAAGGGTTAATTAAGGTTAAATGAAGTGGAGCCTAATCAAATATGACTGGTGTCCTTAGAAAAGGCATTTAGGACACAGACACACACAGTGGCAAGACTACATGAAGACACCAGAAGAAGATAGCCATCTACAAGCTACATCTTCAGAAGAAACCACTTTGGCCTTGGACTTTCAAGCTCCAGAACAGTGAGATGATAAATTTCTATTGTTTGCACCTCCCAGTCTGTGGTAATTTGTTATGGCAGCCCAAGGAAACTGATGCTTCCACTCAAAGTCTATTTTTTTTTTTTTTTTTGCTCCAGTATTTTCAATTTTATCCTGTAGCTTTCTTTCAAATACCCAAAATAGCCAAGGTTTTCTGTACAGTGCTTCTCACAGTTGGTCTACACAGATTCCTGAGATATCTGAATTCAAATGTGAAGCAATTATCAATTTTAGGTAGAAAGTGATCCAGTACTGTGAAGTTGGGAAGTACTAGAGAATAATTTATTGAGAAAAATCACCCCCAGGTTAAAAGAAAAGCATGGGATAGAAGGTGCTTTAGCTTGGGGATGAGGAAAAAAGAAGATATTATTAATTTTTCAATCTCTTTGTGCCAGACACTGCTATATTAAATGCACTATATGTTTTATGGCATATAATGACATTAGGGAATACACATTAATATTATCCCCAATTTACTAATAAGAATCTCAGTTCAGGACAGTTACATAACTTGCCAAGATCTCACAGAAAAGGCATGGTTAAAGAATGTATCATCCCTGATCTGCCTTCTTTAGGTCCTGGACCTGTTGTTATTATTATAATCTGCCTAAGGTTCTAAGGCAGATGAATCAAAGATAGTGGTATTTCTGACTAATAAATGGGGAGCCACATCCCTGTGCTGGTGTGGCTACCCATCTAGGATAGAGAAAAATGACAGGAACAAGATGTGAACCAGGAAAGAGGCACAGAAAATGATGCTGAAGACTATCATCTAGAGATTGGTCAAGGTAGCTCTTATCAAACCACTCTAGTTCTTATCATTCTGTTCTTCACACAAAATATAGCACTTAGGTTAGATTCCACACATGTGTGAACATTCTTACTTGATTCTCGCCCACTAAATCCCTTTCTTACAATCCTGGCTGTCCCACTCCCATTCAGTTTTTTGTTTGTTTGTTTGTGTTTTGGAGAGGTTTTTGCTATAGGGCGCATGCACTTGCCAGAAAGACATAGAGAGACAGAGAGATAGAAAGCGAGAAATCACACCCCAGGGGGGATGGTCATGCCACAATCCTTCTCCTCCATTCTCTTCTTAGGATCTTGGGCACACATGCACACGTGACCAGCATGAGTTTAAGCCACTGGGTCTGGGACTCAAACCACGGTTGACTACGTGGGAGTTCAGCAACATAGCCATTATGCTAACTGCTGGTCCCCCCATTCAGTTTTGTACTTAACAGTTCCTACAAGTATTTACACCAGAGGACCTCAGAACAACTTCTAATTTGCACAAGTATGTTTACCTGCTGACTCATAGACACCTGTTGACACCTAGCTGCATGTAGAGTGTCGATGGCAACAACACTTTTCGTCTAGGCAAAATGCAAGTTCATAAAACATAAATATTGTAAGTCAGTGAGTTAAGTGCTGGAACTTACTTAAGAATCATTAGGACCATTGGAGTCTATGTTCCAAGAAATTCTTGGGCAAACTTCACTGTTTGTCTTTGTGGGTAAAACAGACACATTTAATCCAAAAAAAGTTCAGATCAAAAAAGCCCTAGCCTTAAATCACAACCTCAAAACACTCCCCAGTTCTGAGTATTTGAGCCCTAACCAATGATTACTTTTACTCTACCTTGCTTCCTACAAAACCAATATTGGTTAAATACATTTTCTAAGTATGGGAATAAGATTTTGCAAAATGTTTATGAATTCAAAGACTTTACTGGGGACTAAAAGCTCTTGCACTAGACACTCCACTTGTCGGGTTCATAAATCAAATGACTAAACCATTCCTACATCTTCCAGATGTAGCTGCAAATATTTGCAATTGGCACGATAGTGAAAGTGAAGAAGGGACTTTAAGATACTCACATCCAGGTTTTACGTGCCATCACTAAAGTTGTGGTTCACATGAGTTTGGAGTATTTTCAAAAACTAGAATTTTAGTACAGTGGGTAAATACTGTGAATGGAGAACCAGATTCCACATGACCAACTATGATTTAAATCCTGACCTCAGTCACTCAAAAACATACCAGGCACCTGTAGATACATGTCCAAAATTCTGATGGGAAGGATGAATTGTGGAAAGGGGTTGTGTTGTAACCACATCCCATAGGGGAATACTTTCTCTCTCTCTTTCTCTTTGGTGAATGAGTATACTCTCTAGTAATAAAAGGGGAAGAACAACTAGAAATTTAACCTCTCTTCCTATTCTAAGTTCCTTCTTATATAATGTAATTTGAAGCCATACTGGTCTCAGGTTAGATAAGCAAGGACAAAGTAGCTTCAATATAAGGGTTTTTTGGACATTTTAGATTCAGGCAAAAATTTTTATTTGTTTAATCATTACTTTATCTGTTCATCTTATTCTATATTGGTGAGATATTATATAAGTGATTTTTAAATTCCATCACTCTATTGATTATTTCACTTTTATAAAGACTATTATGTTGAACCTTAATCAGTAAGACTTCTAGTGTACTATTCCCTGCAAATTGAACTACCATGGTTTTCTACTCTGATGATTAAAATCTGGACCATAAAAACAGTAGTTTTTGAACTGATTAGAATTGTGAATGAATTTTATAACCTTAACATACAGTTTCAACATTATTAAAATACTCTATCTCCCACATACCATGGAAATTATCAAGGTGATTTTTTTAGTTCTGGAAAAATTTATTTCTATTTTTGTTATTCTTAGTAATAATGTCAAAATGGGCTTTTTACCCCAAATGGATTTTATCCATTAATGATACTATGTCTAACCAGTAAATAATCCAAACCTTTATATGATTTCATCCATAAATATTCAGTATATAATATCTAGAAGATATATAGATGTAGATGTTTGTGTGTGTGTGTGTGTGTATATATGTGTGTGTGTATATATATATATGTGTGTGTGTGTGTGTGTGTGTGTGTGTATGTATGTATATACACACACACAATTTGCTAGAAGGCATATGTCCTTGCCAGAGAGAGAGAAAGTGAGAAAGCATCCTCTGGGGAAATGGTCATGCCACAATCCATTTTCTCCCATTTCTCATTTTGAGATTTTGGGCATGCAGACACACACACACACACACACACACACAACAGCATGTTTGGGGGGTATTTGCTTTTTAATTTTATTTATTATTATTATTTTTTTAATCTGACCAGATAGAGGCATGGAGAGAGAGTGAGAGGGAAAGCAAGAAAGCAAGGCTGCAGGTCCAGGACTTGAACCATGGTCTGCCATGTGGCAGTCTAGCACCTCAATTACCACACAATCTGCTGCTCCCCACAGCATGTTTTTCAACCCTCCATGTTTGGGACTCAAACCATGCAGTTGGCTATGTAGGATCCAGCTGTTTTAACTATCAAGCCACCAGCTGACCCTATTATAGCAATTTATAGATTAACCATAGTAATTATAAATGTCCAGGCTTGAACCATGGTCGACTACATGGGAGTTCAGCGACATAGCCATTATGCTAACTGCTAGTCCCAAATTTTTGTCTTTATGGAGAAAAGCAAGCAGAACTACCTTAATCTCAATTTTTTGCTCGTGATACTATCAATTTCACATACCATTTTAGTCCATATATTGAAAGAGTATCACCTCTTCCTTCTTCTATAAAAAAAGTTTTTGATGTTTTAAGAAGTTTCTAAACTAATGCTAAAAAGAAATTTAAAGGAGAATATTTCCAGCCTAACAGTTTCAATGGACCAAAACTGGCTTTGTACCTCGAGCTAAAGTAAAACATGTCAAGGAAAAGTTGTTTTGGTCAATAGATAAGCCCATAGACATGTTTCCTCCTCTGGAAAAGAAGGGGCAACAGAGAGGGTCTAGGATTCCAGGAAGATAAACCACAAACTGTTAAAAACACACAAGTGAAAGAAACAAGTTGAAATCAGTGTATATTGTAATAAAACATTAGATGGTTTACCAAAAATGTAATTGTTTATTTATAGCATACATTTAATAGCTCCATGCTAAGAAATGTTCTAGAGTGTATGTAACTTATACCAAAAAGGAAACTGCCAGAGAACATCTGGCTTAATTCACGTTTAAACTTGTAAAAGGTAGATAAACATTGATCCTAAACATAAAACCTTCTAAAAATGTTTTTAAATTCCCAGAATACTTCAGTTATTATTTTTTGTTATAGATTATTGATTCTTCATCATTTTTGGCAGTAATAGCAGAGACGAGGTTGATTTCTCTGTAATTCTTCAAAGTATTTTGACAATTATCTCTCTACTATATTCAGGCAACAAATATGGGCTGATCACATACTAAAGAGAAGATAAATTACATAGGAGAGTATAAATATGTACAATCATCAGAAAATACAAAGAAAAACATAAATGATTATTGTAAGAGACAAATTAAAGACAAAATTTTATATAAACTCAAAACCATGTGGTTTTTACCTGAAAGACAACAGGGTGATTTGATAATGCAAGAGATGATTCGGCAGGATCTCCAGGCTGGTCAAATGTGAATGAATGAAGCAAAACAGGGCACTCTCAGTTATAAGAACTAAAAACAAGGAAGAGTGATGTGAAATTATCTAGAAGATACAAGATGCTCTAAATTATAATCATCAATGTTAAAAAATTCTACAATTATTGAGGCAAAGGAGTTTCTATTTAAAATGCAAATTAAATATATGAGTACCCAGCATCCATCATTTCAAACAAAAGCCAACAAAACACAAACCTTTTCTAAGCTTCTGGTTTAACCACCAAGCACAAGCAGTAATTAGTGCTCGTCTTAATGTGAACACAATAAATGAGACTAAGGTCAGTAGACCCAACTCTAATATGAATCCTGCCATTCATTTTGCTGAGTGACTCCAGGAAAGCTGCTTGACTCTCTGCGTCTCATCTGAGATTAAAGAAAACAAAATCTACTCTATCGTCTTCCAAGGCTTTGAGAAGGATTTAAAATGAAAAGAAAAACAGAATTCAAAAGGAAATAAACTTTAAAAACTATACAACCTGGTGACAAGTGTATATATGAATATCCTATGTACCATGTTGAAAAGTAATACCCATGTTCCTCATTTTTAATACACAGGTACACACATACACACACACACACACACACACACACACACACACCAAACTGTCTGATCCTTATATTCTTTCTTTTTCTCTTTCTTTTTTTGAGAACAGAGTGACAGAAATCATGTGTCTGGACATGCTGAAGGAACAGTTTTTTCCATGGTTAAGGAAGTTGCCCACAATTTAAACTTCCATAAGAATGGAGCTTGGAAAAAAAAAATGAAGCTTGACTCCCTTCCACCAAATGTTCAAAAGCCATCATTAACATTCTTCTGGGTCTAGATTGGTCATGCTAGGGAAAGTTTGATGCCCTCAGGAACAGTCACCACCAAATCACCAAATCACAATGTAAGATTTACCATCTAGATATCAAGAACTCTGGGCTTTCTGCTGTCTCTTTGCAGTCTTGAAAAAAACAAAGGTTTCAGACATCAGTGAGTCAGGAATTAGAGTATAAGATCAATGTACTCCAGGACGTAAGAGTCACCTATAAAACTTTTCTTTACTATGTGTCACTTTTTAAAAATATTTTTTAAAATCATCTTGTAATACATTAGGCATAAAAAAATACTTCTCAAAAGAATAAAAATGCGGGGACCGCAGTTAGCATAATGGCTATGTCGCCAGACCCCCATGTAATCGACAGCAGATCGAGTCCCGGACCAGATGGCTTAAACTCATGCCGGGCACGTGTGCATGCGTGCCCAAGATCCCGAGAGGAGAATGAAGGAGAAGGGATTGCGGCATGGCCATCCCCCTGGGGGGGGGGGGGTGATTTCTCGCTTTCTGTCTCTCTGTCTCTCTCTCTGGCGAATGCACACGCCCTATAGCAAAAAAGTCTCAAAAAAAAAAAAAAAGAATAAAAATGCTATATTATAGCCACAGTAAAAAAAAAAAAAAAAAAAAAAAAAAAGTGCTATATCTTAGCCTCAATCATGAAAGTGAAGTACTCTGATAATAACTAAATGCGCATGGTGTTGTTACATACTACCGTCTTTTAAACTAATTAGGTACCAGTATTTCTTTTTAAATAATTACTTCATGTGTGATTAAAGGTATTAACAAAGGGAGTTTTCTGAATACCTGTGGTCTATTTTTTCTTTTGCTTTATTTTGTATCCTTGATTCAACTAAATACATTTTTGAAAGAAAGAGACACTTATCATTTGGATGTGTGGATCCTAGATTTCACAAGTAGAGCAGGTAATAACAGTGATGCTAATTTTCTTCCTCTAATCAGCCATCTTTCCTAACATCTCTAAATGACACCATCTTAGGCAAGCCCTTCATCCCCCATACAGCTGTGACAGAAGACAATGTGCAGCGTAACGTGTTCAGCCACATCTGCTTGGTCTCTCACGTATTTTACCAAGCTTTCATCTCTGACGTACAAAGATAATTATTTCCAGAAGTCACTGCAAGGAGCTTGACCATTGGAGGACATGAGGTGTCAGAGATTTGCTTGACTTTCAGACAGTGAGAAAAAGTGAAAATCTCCAAAAAAGAAGGATTTGTGAGGTTCTTCAGGAAATGTGTTTTACAGTTTTAATTTTTACCTTAGAGAATGAGAAATCTACTATATGTGAGAAAATCTGACAAGGGCAGGAGAAAGCCTGCTGTTCGCTAGTCATTGCAATGATTTGGAGAGCTCTAGGTGTGTACAAGAGAAGAACAAAACTTATTCTTAAATACTGAAATGCCCTTCGTGGTGACCAGGTTCTAGGCTGACGCAGAGGTGTAAACAAGTTCAATATGAACAAGGAGCAGTGGGTTGTAACCAAGGAGCATTAACTTATTATTTTTGTCAATAACCTCAATATTTTTATTAACATCATGCCAAAAAATCACGTGATTATCGAGTATCTTTTTATTAAAAATATTTCTTATGTGCACAAGCTTCCAGGAGCTTTTAATTTTCTCTCATGTTATTCATATCATCCAAAAATTGCCTAATTTTGTCCTTTCTTTTCACTCAGTGTAGATGCCTCAACTAAGATAAGATGAAAACCTAAAAACTGGAAGATCCTTTATTTGTTTGTGATAAATAAAGAAGAGTTACCACCTTTTTGATGAAGACAGAAAAACAATTTCTAAATAGCTGGGACATACTTGATTGTTACCCTGTTAAGAACATATATGTTAGAACCATTCGGGTTTTTAAAAAATAGTTACTTATTTAATTTTATTCATTGTTGTTATTATTTATTCTGCTATAGGGCACATGTGCTCACGAGAGAGAGAGAAAGAGAGAGAGAGAGTGAGAGACAGAGTGAGTGAAAGTGAGAAAACAAGCCACCAGGTTGGGGACTCAAACCATGGTCGGCCATGTGGGAATCCAGTGCCTTAAACACCATGCTACCTGCTGGCCACCAAAGCCATTCATTTAAAGAATGACATTCTTAACATCATTATTTATCTCACCACTCTCGTGTTGTTAATCATTACTTTGTAAAGATTATTATTAGAATAATTAATTTATCTAATTATTATACTATTAAGTATTGTGCTATTATTGTACTATACAGCAAACACTGTACTAAGAGCTTTGTTTACATTATCTTTTATATTTTTGAGCTGTGTATTATAAAATTTTCAGAGATATATAAAAATTGTGTAGTAAGACAAACTCCCATGCCCCTCATTGTCTGACATCTACAATTATAAATTCAGGGTCAATTCAGTTATTTCCATCCCCTCAGCTATTTGCTCTCATCTATACTATTTTTATGTAAATGCTAACCTTTACATTTTATCCATACATATTTCCGCATGTAATATCCAGAAGATGAAATTCTTTCTTTAAAAACAGCATTATTGTATGTAGTATTCAAAATAACCTCCTGAAGTTAGTACTAATAATACCCCCATTTCTCAGATGAGAAAACTAAAGTTTAGAGAAATTAAACATTTTTGGCCAGCCCCATGGCCTAGTGGTTAGGAAGCCAGATCCCACATGGTTGACTGCAGTTCAAATTCCCATCCCAACACCTTGAGAAACACGTGGGGCACATGTTCATGCACGCCCAGTATCCCAACAGGATGGAGAAATGGAGAAGGGATTGCAGTATGACTATACCCATAGAGAAGTGCTTTCTCCTTCTCTCTTTCTCTTTGTATCTTTCTCTCTCTGGTGAATGCACATGCCCTCTGACAAATTAAAAAAAAAAACACACGTAAAGTATCTTGTTCAAAAAATCCAGTTTGTGTGTAATCTGCTAAGGATTCAACTATAACTCTGTCTGAAACCAAAGTTCAAGCTCTTAAACAGTGACAAACCCAGGGACCAGCAGTTGGCGTAATGGTTATGTCACTGGACTCCCATGTAGTCAACTGTGGTTCAAGTCCCAGACCCAGTGGCTTAAATTCATGTGGGGAGCTTGTGTGTGTTCATGCCCAAGATCTTGAGAGGAGAATGAAGGAGAAAGGATTGCAGCTTGGCCATCTTCCCTTGGAGGTGATTTCTTGCTTTCTGTCTCTCTCTGTTTTTCTGGTGAGCGCACACGCCCTATAATAAAAATCCTCTAAAAAATAAAAATAAAAAAAAAACTGTGACAAGCCCTGATTCTCTAATATTTGATGACTGGCTTTCTACAAATTTTTTTCTAATTTTTGAATACCTCAGTATTGACTGTTACTGCATATGAGCTAACACAGGGAAGTGAAAATACTTTAATCTCTTCAAAAACAAAACATTTTGTTCGGAATGCTAAGTGACATGAATTCCTAAAAATAAAGGTGATCAAAGAAATGCTTGTATATCTCTTTCACTGTCTGAAGCTCATCAAATTATATGATTTAAATGCACAGCCTCCTGAGAATGCAACTCTAAAATAAGAAAAAGCTCTGCTTAGCCTAGTATACTGTGACACAGTCTGTAGCACACTGGGTTGCAGGGCTGGAGGCTGCCTGCCAGTTGTGGGGTCAGATCTTTGTCCTGACTGGCTTGAGCACATTGGGCATACCCAAGATGCTGATGGACTGGAGGGAAGAGGAGGGAAGGGGGTCACAGCATAACCAGACTCTGTTAAGGGTGCCTTTCTCATACATGCTCTAGCTATGTGGAGTTTATATGTAGAAGCTCCTGGCTGGTGACAGTTTTTGTTGTTGTTTGGTTTAATGTTGCCATTCTACACAGAACTCTATTCCAGTAAAATATAATTTTTTTCATGACTAGGTATTTTTCTTTGAAATGTGTCACTACACCAAGACTAGAAAAGCCAATGTTGGATTACTTTCATGTTTAGATAATATAAATAATGACAACTATTGCATGAGAGTTGAAAGAGTTATATAGCCATTTCCATGCAAATTATCCTAGAAGTCATTCTAGCCTAGAGAAACTAAATTTGCAGCTTATAATTGCTAGATCATGTAGAAGTTGTTGTCACAGAGGCAGGCTCTTGGCATAATGAAGGGCTCGGCCAAAACACTAGTTTCCTTGACATTTGATAGTGGAATGTCTGAGGAGGATGAACTGAAAGAAAGGAAAAAAGCAAAATCTTTGCTTAAAATTCTCAACATTAAACTTTCTTCCTAGTCTAAAACGAAGGATTCCTTCCCCTCTGGCACATTTGGATCATTACACAAACAAGTAAAAAATACATGGTGATTTTCCATTTTCCATTTGGTTCATTAGCCTACTTCTTTTATAGGATCTAATTCTGTCAGTATTTACAGGCACTAGGAATGTACATGTAGACACAAATATGAGTAAGTCACAGACTTGCCCTCAGGGAGGTAGGTAGGAAGCTATCTACACAAGGATAAATGTAGTGCACTGTAATATGACGTCTCCTTCATAACATGAAAAAAAAAAAAAAAAAAACACTGCAAGTAAAGTAGTTGATGTAGACTGGAAATGAGGGTCAAAAGAAGAATCTATATTAACCAACTGGGATGGAATTTTAAAATTATGGCATTTGGCAAGCCTTAGGTAAACCTCCTCTTTGCCTGATTTATTCCTACTAATAGGTCTCAAATGAAGTACCATCTTCTCCAATCTTTCCATGACACCCTCCCCAAGTGTGAGTTCTGTTACCATTCTTTTTACTCTCATATATCTAGCAATGCCCTTCCTGATTGTTTTAAGATAACTCTCTTAAATCACAGTATCTCCTACTACATCAGTTTGTTCAATTCTGGAACATTGACTTATTTATCTTGGCATAATGCAGTTCTGGCACAGAGTAGATACTTACAATTTTGTGGAATTGATGAATAACACTAAGATTTTAAAAGGCCTACAGCTTGGAAGACAGATAGTATTAGAGGTAAAGATCTGGAAATCATGAGCATAGGAGCCCTGGTTGCAGAATTTTAAGTGGATGAGTTTCCCAAGGGCCATAGTACAGAGGAAAAATTGAACCCTTATTAGACTATCTTCCCAATGAGGTTTATTCTTATTAACAACACTGGCTTCCTGTTCTCAACCTCCCACACACCATTTCTCTCAGATAACCCTTACTCTACTCGAATTTTCTTTTTTTGTATTGTTTTTTAACCTGCTATGTAATTTTTGTACTTACTTGTTATATTTTTATTGCTCAATCTCCCCTTGTTAAAATGTAAATTCATGATCTATGAATATTCTCTTCACAAATATAGCCCAAACATTTAGAACATAGTTAGCACACATTAAATATTTATTGAATTCATGAGTAATCATCTATATTTAGTATACTAAATAAGAAGAGAAACACAAAAACAGTCGTCATACCATAGGAAGATAAATACATGATCATTCTGGATGGTAGAAACAAAGGGAGAAAAGAATTTCAATTAGTAGTGTGAAGGTAGAAATTGAGATAGCTATGAACAGTTTTAGGAAAAATAATCTTAGAAGAAAAGTTATAGATTTAGTAAATCGAGGATCATCATTAATTTTTTTAAAGGCTTTTGTCATAGAGCATGTATTCGCCAGTCAGACAGAGAGACAGAGAGAGGTAACGTGAGATGGCCATACCAGAATCCCTTCCCTGTTCCTCTCCTGGCATTTTGAGTGCACACACATGTGTGCTCAGTGCGAACTTCAAGACACTGGGTCTGGGACTCAAACCACAGTTGGCCACGTGGGTGTTCAGTACCCACCATATCACCTGCTGGTCTGCTGGTCCTGGATCATTGATAATGATGGAACAATTCCTATGATGACAGGTAGAAAAAATCAGATAGCAAAAGGTGGGAAAGTAAGTCAATATTGAGAGAAGGAATGGCACCAGCGTAGACTACCTTGTTGAGAAATAATAATGGCAAATAGCATAAGTGGTAAAAAACAGATCTGCGTCAGTAACGAGGATGAGAAAATGTATAAATGGATTTAAAACAAGGGGCAAATGGCCACTTGATAGAATGCAGGGGGGGAAATGCTAAAAAGGAAGAGACAGAAGATGTAAAATAACACTAGGGGAAAAAAAATGAAGCAGGCAGTGATGAAAACCAGAGCATAGGTAAATTTAATCTTTTCAGGTAGTCAGTAAACTTTTTTCTCTAAAATAGTCATAAAATGAAAAGGGAAGTGCTCTACTGACAGATTATTTAAGAGAAGAGAACACAAAGAAGCGCTTGTTATGTGGTTTGGTCTCCTATGCATAACTGAAGCTATATCAGCTCGTGTCCATATTTAGACTCTGTCCACCCATGAATATTATCAACAATGATCATCAGGAGGCTGGGTTGTAGTCCATTTGGTTACTTCCCATCTGCATGGATGCTGACAAAGCAATACAGCAAATTCACTCGTTCAAAAATATTTGTGAGATGTCTACCATGGATCCATTTCTGTTGTGGGTACTGGAGCTAGAGCAGTGAGCCTAACATCAAAACTCCCTGCTACAGGACAGAAGCAACAAAGAGGATAAATAAATCAAATACATAATGTATTAGATAACAAAGTATGCTAAGAAAAAAATAAAAGAGAAAACGTGGTAGGAAAAGTACTGTGAAGAACTATGAAGGGTCTGAGAGTACAACCTGCTTGCAAACTAAGAAATTAACCTGGAATAGATTCACAGGTGCTTTTAGGAGACAAAAGACTCCTGGGTCAAAGACAAAGAACGGAATTCTCACAGCAAATTGTAGTCAGAACATAAGATTGCAATGTTTCCCCAGGGTAAGTTTCTACAGGTAATCAGGCTAGTTGATGCCTGTACACGCCGTGGGTTGCACTATAGGGAGGAACTCTGAGCTCAGGGAACCCGAAGCCTTTTTTTTTTCTTTAATAATTTTTTAAGTTTATTTATTTATTTTGTCCATGAGCCAGAAAGAGAGACAGCATCTCCCAATGGGGTCTTAGCACTAAAAGGATGCCTGGTTTACATGTGAAACGTTTGCCATAGGAGCCCCGGGAAAAGAAATGTTGCTAGCAATTGTCAGAGCCCTCTAAGACACAATACTCAAGAGTTTAATGAGAATCTGGATCTCTTTCTTGGTGCAAGGCCAAAGAGACAGTAGTTTTTTCCCTAACTTTCAAAGGATCTGTGCAGTGTGAATCCACTCACAGATTAACAAGAACCTAGACCTAGAGAACAGGCCCCCTGAATTGTGTTAGAGTTTATCTACTGACTTACTGGTGAAGCTGTCTCAGTACCACAATTTGGGTCATTGAGACTAAGGCTTCTGCCCTCCAACCAACAGGACAGTAGCTATATAAAAAGAGCTGTAGAAATGCCAGCAAGTGGCATGGTGGTTGAGGTGCTGGACTCCCATATGACTGACAGGAATTCAAATCCCGAACCTGGCAACTCGCTTTCTCACTTTCTTTCTGTTTCTGTCTCTTTCTATTGAATGCATCTGCTCTGTAGCAAATTTTAAAAATAATTATGATGATAAATAAAAATTAAATAAAATAATTCTTTTTAAAAAAAAGCTGTAGACATCAGAAAATAGAGGCAATCACTCGAAATTCTGATCCACCTGAGTACCCCTAACATTCAATTTTGGTTATGTTATAAGACAGAAACCCTGAGTTAGGACCTGAATTTTTGCCCTTTACCTCAGAGGGTGATACCGTCTATATCTTCCAAAATTTTAAGTGACCCAAACTTTACCTTTCAAAGATATTTTTAAAAGGGACCTATAATCTGGAACAAAAGGCAGTCACTACCTTGCTTGCAAGAAAGATATTCTAAAATGAAAGCAACACGTGGAGAATTGTCTCTCAATATGTTTGAGGTTACACTTGTAAATAAAGCAGGAAGGTAAGATGGAAGTTGGAGTGAAGACCTGAGGAATGCGAGATTGGAAGAAGCTTTGTGGATATCTGGAGTTGAATTGCTCTCTTTTACTCATACAGAATCAGGGTGAATAAAAGATTGCTAAAGAATACTGAATGAAGAACCAGGAAACCTGGTAATAGGGCCAGCCTTGCCCTTGACCATTTGTATAAACTAGGATAAAATTAACTTAAATTTCCCATTCTCAATCTTGTCTACAATCCGAAAGGATCAGTCAAGGTGCATTATGAATACCATCCCATCTCTGTGATTCCATGATGATCTATATCTGCAGAGCCATGGCACGTCAGAATAAATCTTTACATCTCCGTCATCAACATTCTGGACTTGAGAATCTGGACTTTTCAGAATCTGTTGATTCCACTGAATCCAAAATGGCTGACTCACCATCCTCAATCCATCAAGAGCTGCCATCCATACTGACTTATAAGTTTTTTATAGAATCTATTTAAATCTGAAAATATATTCTACAATGTTTTTGCAAATTATTATTTTCTTCAGTAAAGTCAAGTCTTAATGAGCATAGGGATTGTGTGTCGTTTACACTTTCAGATTCCTAGTACCTAAAATAATGCCTACTAGGTACAGTTTGAACATTCCTAATCCAAAATCCAAAATTCAAAACTTTTTGAGTACTTCTATGGTGCCCAAGTGGAAAATTCCACACCTGACCTCATGTGCTGGGTTGTAGTCCAAAACTCTTAATATATAAATATTGTATTAAATTTTCTTCAGGCTAGGACAGATACAAAGCACAAATGTATTTTGTGTTTGGACTTGCTTCTCAACCCCAAGATATCTCAAGTATATGCAAATATTCCAAAAATTTTTTTAAAATCCCAAATCTGAAACATTTTGAAACCTAGGATTTTTGATGAGGAGTACTATAGTAGACACAAATAGACACTTCTTGAACATTGTGATTCAATTACAAAAATGCCAGATTTCTTATTAAGATGGATGCCTACCTACAAACAATCTATTTTCAGATCAAATGATCTCCAATAATATTTCCTACTTGTAATTTAAATATCATTTGTTTTCTGATGTAGAGGCATTTTGCTAAATATAATATCATTTAAAATCATGCTTAAAAGGAAGAAAAAAGATAAAATAAAGTCAATATACTTGAACTACTTTTATTACTTCAGACATTTCTTTAATGGGTAGGGGAGGGTTAACATGTTAATAAGTTACCAATTCAAGGTACCATACTGAACAAGGAATTGTTTTCAACCATCCACTTGTATTCACATTTTTCATCCTTCAGGAAAACATTAGTTTATTGATTTTGAAATTAATTTAAGTCAATAGATGTCTTCTGATTAGTTAGTAACAATATTTATCTTTTTTTATATCTTCTCAGCTGTTTGCTATCGGAGTAGATTTTTAAACCTTTCCATACTGTCTTAAATCAGGGCCAGTGTGTAGGCATTTCTGGCACACCTACGACTCAGATTTCTATAGTGCATAAAGTTTCTCACACTTATTCCTTTTGTTTCTGCATTCCTCACAGAAGTGATTACAGACTTTTTCTTTCTTTGATGCTCGGGGTGAAGATGACATAGTTAAACCTATGAAAAAAGTAATACTAAATGGAGACATGGACACGAAATAAGTGCCCTAGGAAGAAAGCTTTGTTGGAGAAAAGAGTAAGCAGAAGACACTGAAAGCATGCCTTTTCCAGATGCTCTTCCTAGTTGTCACACAGTAACAGAAAATAATAGCATAGCCAATAAAACTAAATAACATGGAAGTATAAAAACAGAAATAAAATATTGGACAGGCGGTACTGTTTGTGGTCAAGAATATAAGATCTCGAATTAGAGTCCAGTTCTGACACTAACTCATGATCCCAGATGAGTTATTAATTCTTCACTGCTTCACTTTCCCTATATGTAAAAACTGGATTAATAGAACTATCCAGTAACTGGACTCCTGGAAAGACTGAAAGAGAGAATCTTTACAAAGCTGTTATCTCTGTCTGGCAGAAAGTAAATTCTCACCACACCTTTGATATTATCACCATTTTGAACTTCAATTGGCTAATCATCTTTATCAAATTATCTTCTGATCAACATAATCTTTGATCAATATCATATATCTGTTTACCAAGGGCCTACAAAGTCAGCAAGAGCACAGTCATAAAAACTCACTTTGTTGCTGATACAGCCTATCCCAGCCAAGTTCCCTAGAGTGTAAGGCAAAAGCAGATGTGCTCATACCCTTGAGGAGTGCAACCCAGAAATGCAGGCATGAGGGAAAAGATGGAAGGAGATCAAATACAAAGGAGTGTATTATTATTATTGTGCTGGATACAACTTCATGATGAGCTGATAGCTCGTTTTCACAAGATAGCTCTGGTGCACATTTATGGACTTACTGAGTCACTGAACACTCTTTTTAAGGTAAAGGAAGAGAGTCAAACTTATCTATCAGCCCTTCCACTGTTCAAAATTTGCCCCGAGGGCATGAAGACTTACTGGTTGCACAGACATGAATACCCCAGTACCTTCCTTCTCTGTAGCAGGGAAGTCATGGGATGAGAGCAAGAGGTGCTCATCAGGGAGGATGAGCTGATGCTTTAGGGGCACACCCAAGATCAATGGAAGGAAACGGAATGACAGCCACAGCAGTGCCATTCGTTTATAGAAGCAGGGACACCTCCCACCAGAGAGCAAGGCCAGTGCATGGACTTGCAGTGGTGCAAAGGCTGATTCATACACACACTAGCTAAGGGAGCCCTGAGTGAAGGCAAATGGAACTGAGACTTCATAAACCAACCAACTCAGATCTCTTGCTCGTCTAAATTAGCTGGGCCTGGGTTGTATCAAGTTTCTCTGAATATTTAAAGCACTCATGGATGGATTTTCTATGAACATCTCCATCAGACTCCTAAAAATCTACTACTGTAATTGCTCTTAAGTTTGTTCAAGTACCATTTCATTTTCTGGATATGAATGAGCAAAATAAAAATAATCAAACACAAACAAAAATCAGCTGAGACAACCTGTAACAGAACAATAACAAAACATGCTACAGAGGAAGAGAAGAACCTGGCCAACTATTGTTTTCAAAAGCTGTGAAAAAAGTTGCGCATATTGAATAATGTTTAGACAAAAGTACCTTTAGGGATTCCGAGTGAGTTAATATTTGACATAGATTTTACTGAAATGCCATGATCTCTAGATGCAAACCAGAGCTACTTTGGGGTATATCATGTAACTGAAAATAGCTACTTTATCTCAAAGAAAATATAAAATAATTAGAACATTTTCGAGGTGTATTCTGATTACATTTGAATGGAAAAAGAGGGGATAAAAACAGAAAGATCTTTTTTTTTTAAAGGTGAAGTGTAGTCCATAGGAATTCTGCATTAGTTTTGTTGACCAGCCTCAACCAAAGGCATATAAATTCCCATTGTAATGAGGTAAGCTTAATAATAAAATGGACGAAAACAACATCAATTTTAGAAATTGGAAAGAATTAAAGGGAGCAGTTCTCTGTTCTATACTGGAAAAGCTATGACAAACACACAAAAGGTTTGCTTTAAGATATGGGAGAGCTAACATGTTAATGAAAAGTCACTGGTTCAAAACCTGGACGTATAAAAGACCCACCCCATGAGCTTCACTCTGTGACCACTTTTTATATGTTTTGTGGGTTTTTTACTCTTAATTGATAGTGCTTTTTGACTGAGAGAACAGAAAGAGTCTAGAGCCTGCCACAGGGAGTTTCCAGTTGAATTCCCCTTATTTTTGGTGGGAGTTCTGAAGGAATGAACCTTCACATGATAAGGATAAGGCTAAAAATGAAGGAGTGATTTTTAGCACTTGCAGAAACACGGGTTGCCTGCAAAGCTTCTCTACACCTGAAATTAGATTAAGATGACGCCCATCATGTTAGTCGTGCTCCTAGGTGCCCAGTGGAAGTAACTATAAACCCTCTCCATAAATTATGGCATTATTCTTTCTTCCAGAATTATTTTTAAGAGAAACTTTAGGTATAGGGTGTATGTACTCGCCAGAGAGACAAAGAGAGAGAGGACAGAAAGCTCAAAATCACCCCCCCATAAGGGGATGACTACGCTGCAAATCCTTCCCCTCCATTCTCCTTGTAGGATTTGGGGCACACATGCACGTGTGCCCCGTGTGATTTTTAAGCCACTGAATCTGAGTGAGTTTTAAGCCACTGAGTTGAACTGTGGTCAATTACTTGGGAGTCCAGTGATGTAACGATTACTCCATCTGCTGGTTCATTCCAGAATATTTTTAAGAGCAATTCTATAAAACCAATGTTCAGAGAATAGTTTTTTTAAAAAAGCAAACACAGAGAAGGAGTGGTATTAAAAACTATCAAAAATAAGCACCCAAGGGACCAGCAGTTGCGTAATGGCTGTGTCGCTGGATTCCCATGTAGTCAACTGCAGTTCGTGTCCCGGACCCGGTGGCTTAAAACTCACGCCGGGCGCGTGTGCGTGCGTGCCCAAGATCCCGAGAGGAGAATGGAGGAGAAGGGATTGTAGCGTGGCCATCCCCCCTGGGGGGTGATTTCTCGCTTTCTGTCTGTCTCTCTCTGTCTGTCTGGCAAGCACACGCGTCCTATGGCAAAAACCTCTCCAAAAAAAAACAAAATAAAATAAAATAAGCGCTCAAGAGGCCCGATGGTGGCACAGTAGTGAAATGTGATGCTCTGCAAGGTAATCCCATATGGAGAGGTTCCTGATTTGACCCTGGAGACCTCTCTAAGCATGGCCAGACAAGCACTTACTCATGATCTGGAACTGGCTAAAGGCAAGGAGTGGATTGTTGCACCGAGACCCTATTGTGGGTATTCTCTCTCTCTCTCTCATTAATAGAATAAATAAATACATAAATAATATTTTAAGTAAATAAATAATATAAAAAGATTCACAGAAACTCCATATTTAAAGTTAATGCTTCCTATGTTCAAGTACATAACAGAAGATTTCAACACTAGATTTCTTACACAGGCAATCATCCTATTCCAGTCTCCTAGCTGGGACTGCAGGTTTGTGCCACCATGCATCTCACTATGTTGCTTAATCCAGCCTTGAGCTCACAGTCCTCCTGCCTCAGCCCCCTGAGTTGCTGGGATTATAGGCACATGCCACTGAACCTAGCCATTAGGTTTGACCAGTAACTGAACCTAGGCCTCCCCTATAGTTCCAGCCTGCAGAGTATAGTGTCTTAGCATTATGTACTACTCTGCCTGGCCCATAAATATATTTTCCAAAATTTTCAGAATAGAAAAACACAATTACCAAAAACATGAGCTTAGTGGATGAGTATTATTGAAATCTAAAGGTGGTTGAAGAGAGAATTAGTGAACTGAGATGTAAGTAAGAATAACTTTTTTTCATTTTAGCAGTTTTTAATAAGAACTGTATATAAGATTATTTTACTCTTGCATTTTCTCAATTGTTTCTTCCTTATATTTGTCCTTTTCCTTTCCCACTTGGCAAGACTTGGCTTTCAGTTCAAGGATCTTTTTGCGGTCTTTGTCCAGTTTTAGCCTAGTGATAACCACCTTGCTGGGGTGAATCCCCACATGGACCGCTGTTCCATTACATTAGCCTTTTCCACTGCACCCATTCAGTATAGATTACATATTTTTCCCTGTAAACTTGGACCGCTTTGCCAATTTTCTGACCTTTATAGTGTCCTCACACAACCTGAACTTCATCGTCCTTTCGGATGGGCATAGATCGCACGTTGTACTGCCTCAACTCTTTGGAAAGGGAGAAAGACATAATCCTCCTGCGGATATAGGAAGGTGCATTGAAATACCTTTTATGGTTCTTGCTTCGGTCAGAAGTCACAAAAGGATTGAACTTCATTTTGGCTGCTGCTGCTCCAGCGATGGCTGCAAAAGAGCCAGAATAAAATTTTCAAAATAAAGCATGGAGAGACTAAAGGACCAGAGACACAGGAGAGAACACTAAGAATTGTAAGAGGGTAAGAGGGGGGTCTTCAAAAAGTTTGTGGAGATGAGCTGCCAGATGCTGATGCAGAGGTAAATATGTGATGACTCTGAGGCTGGCCCATGTAGAAGGGTTCTGGGTTCACATCTAGAGATCTTCCTAGGTATACTGGACACTGTATTCCCATGGTCCAGGCTGGCTGAGGCTGGGGTGGATTGCAGAATCAAGATCTTTGGAGGTGCTGTCTCTCTCTCTCTCTTTCCTTTCTCTCCTTCCCTCTCATCCATGGAAGAAATAAATAATTAAAATTTAAAATTTTAATAAAAATGCCCAGCCTCTGTAGTGCAGTTGGCAGCATATAAAGACTATAGAGATGGAAGCCAGATTCTCACCACAGTTCAAGTCTCTGGCTTAAAAACACCCTGGGGGACCAGCAGTTGGAGTAATGGCATGTCACTGGACTCCCATGTTGGTCGACTGCGCTTTGAGTCCTAGATCCAGTGGCTTAAAATCAAGCCGTGTGCATGTGCATGTGTGCCCAAAATCTCCAGAGGAGAAAGGAGGAGAAGGGATTGCAGTGTGGCCATCCCCCCTCAGGGGTGATTGCTCCCTTTCTGTCTCTCTGTCTCTGTCTTTCTGGCGAGTGCACACGCCCTATAGCAAAAAACTCTCAAAAAAAAAATCCTCCAAAAGTAAGGATGAAATTAAAATACAGACAAAAACTGAGAAAGTTCATCTCCTGAAGACTTGCATTTAAATTATTTTTCAGTCTAGCCATGCTCTGTAACATCCCGCGTTCTCCCTGTACACACTAGTCACATGTCCACATACCTGTGAACCTGGCTGGCTGAGACTGAGGGTGGATTTCTGCATGAAGACTTTTTGAGGGGTGACTATTTCTCTTGCTTTCTTCTCTCTCATTCTCTCATAAGAGTAATTAATAAATAAATGTTAAAAATAAATAAATAAATATTTTTTCCAGTTGAAGAAAATGTATCTCCAAGGGAAACTCAGAGATTCAAAAGGAAATAAAAAAATATGAAATAATAAATTTGTGGGTAAATATACATTAATTAAGTATCTGATAAAAGACTTCTTTGGTTAATGTCCTTGTGATTTTATGATCCCAGGACTAAAATATAAATGTATACACAAATTTAAATATTTCTTCAAGTTAGCATACCATAATCATGGATTTGGTTGTCTCCTTTAAAGTCTCATATGGTAGCCTCATGTGGCTATTGAGCACTTGACATATGACTAGTCTAGGTTGAACTGTGCTGTAACAATCAAATACACATTGAATTAAGAGAACTTAACTTTTTAACAAAAGAATATGAATGACCAGGCAGTGATGTGGTTATTAAAGCCACTGGATCTCACATGATCAACAGCACAGTTTGAATCTCAGACCCAGTAATTCGAAAAACAAACCAGAGGACCAGCAGATTGCACAATAATTACGTCACTGGACACCCACACAGTCGACTGTGGTTTGAGTTCCAGACTTGGTGACTTAAAACTCACATCAGGTGGGGCCAGCAAGTGGCGTGGTGGTTAAAGGCATTGGATTCCCACATGGCCAACTTTGGTTCGAGTCCTGGACCTGGTGGCTTGTTCTCACGCTTTCCCTTTCTCTCTCTCTCTGTCTCCCTCTGGTCAAATTAAAAAATAATAACAAATGGAATTAAATAAATAAATAATTCTTCAAAAAATAAAACAAAAAACAAACAAAACTTACATCAGGCATGTGTGCATGCATGCCCAAAATCATGAGAGAAGAATGAAAGAGAAAGGATTATGTGAGGCCATATCCCTTAGTAGGTGATTTCTCACTTTCTGTCTCTCTGGTGAGTGCATGCAACCCATATCAAAAAACTCTCAGAAAAAAAAAAAAAGAAAAACAAGCCACGAATGTGTGTGTATGCCAAAAATCCCAACAGGAGGAACAAATGGAGAAGAAAGGAGTGCAGCGTGACCCTGCTCCATAGGGTTGCTTTCTTATTCTCCCTCTCTGTTTGTCTCTCTCAAGCAAGAGTATGTGCTTTGGCAAAAATTTAAATGTGTGTGTGTGTGTGTATCTTAATCGTATTTTATATGAGTTAAATATTAAAATAATATCAACATTTGGGTTAAATAAAATATCATTAGAGTTAATTTCTAATTTTGTCTATTTTTACTTTTTCTAAAATGGCTATTGAACCACAAAAAAACTCAAAATTTCATTTATGGCTCTCATTTTATTAGAGGGCTGTGCTGCCTTTGAGCATGGATTCCTTTCCCTTAAATGGTAAGTTCCATATTCAATGTCTATTCCCTAAAATCACCATATGGAAGTTTATTAATAGCAGAAATGATAATGATTCATAAATAGCATGTCTTCTCTTTGAGATAAAATAATCTCTTAAATTTATTTATCACTTTAAGAGTTAAATTCATCCCTCAAACAAGTTTCCTTTTTAAACTAGATCTCCATGCAAGGATACAGTTGGACATAAAAATGCAGATTTACAGCTGCATTTTACAACCTCAACACTCACATTCTCTCTACAGAGTCATTTTGTCTTTAGGGGGATAACCACATTAACATTAGTGGAAACTTGAATAGTCCTTGAACTGATAAAACATCCAATCACTAAAAGAAGAAAACAATTATATTTTAGAGCTGTTTTCATGCATGTCACAACATCTTGGTAAATCCTTCTTGTCTTTGACAAGTAAACAACATTGTCACTAGGAAATGAAATGAGATATGAAGAGAAGTTCATAAACTGTAAATGTGAATGTGCACATACAAAAGTGCATCATGACATGGTATAGAGAGAAAGCAAGCAGAAAACATCATGTGTGCATATGTAGGAGTGTGTGTGTGTGTGTGTACAAATTTCCCCTCCTGAGCTCGAAAGAGCATTTCCTGTTCTCCTTGCAAGGGTTCAGCAACCAGCTATTGGAAGAGAAAATTTTTTTCATGCCATCTTTTAATATTTATTCCAGGTCCTATTCCCTTGTAAATCAGTGTGCACCTGAGATGAAGAGATGTTTTATGTCCAAATTTTACCATTGTAGGAAGAAAGTAATTATACACTTCTTTCTGTTCATACCAAACATGAAGCCAGAAATAAGATCCAATGGGCCCACTGGATGCAGAATCAAGTAAAGAGGAGATAAAGAACTGAGAAAATATTTTCATGTGTCTGGAAGTCAACTTTCATATCATTACTTTACGTCATCATGCCAAATATGAATGTTTCTATTTTGCACAGCCTGACCCATGTCACCGTTGCAACCCTTTCTCACATTATTACTCTCACATCAGCTCTTTCCAGACCAAATTTCTTCTTTTTATTAATTGCCAGAGGACATTTGCACTCATCAGAGAGAGAGAAGAGAGAGGAAAAAAAGGCATCCAATGGAACGTGGTCATGCCAAATCCATTTTTTTTTTCTTTTCTCTTTCCCCTCGGGATTTTGGGCATGCACACACATGTGTGTGGCATGTTTTTCAAGCCACCAGGCCTGGTATTCAAACTGCAGTTAGTCACATGACATTCAGCTCCTTTAACTACTGAGCTACAATGTCAACCCTAGACCAAGTTTCTTATGCTTTCCTGAGGATGACATTTCTTTCACACTTCTCTCACATGTCTCTCTTTCTCAATGGAATAGCTTTCATTTCCTCTGGTAGTTAAATCTATTTATTCTTTATAACTGAATTCAAATTTTACGTACTCACCTTATAAAGAAACGTTTTTGAAATACATTTTAAAACATTTTTAGATGAGTCTATAAAAAACTTGGGAAAATAATGTAATTTAATTGAGTATAATTTCTAGGGCCTTATTAGCAATTATTGAAATACAATGAACTTGGGGCCAGCAGGAGGCATAGTGGTTAAGGGCGCTGGACTCTCACATGGCCGTCTGCAGTTTGAGTCCTGGACCTGGTGGCTTACCTTCTCACTTTCTCTCTCTCTCTCTCTCTTTCTCTCTGGCTCTGTCCCTCTCTTGTCAAATTAAAATAAAATGAATAAAGTTAAATAATTCTTTAATAAAAATTTTAAAAAAGAAATACAATAAGCTTATATAAAAGCCTAGTTTATATAAAAGCCTAGTATATACAAATATAATTTCATATTTGCTCTCAGAAAGTGATATGAAACATTCTAAATACACACATATACATAAACATATGCACATACAGCAAATTAATAAAAAAAATCATGCTTTTGCCCCTATACTTGGTATTATTTGGAAACAAATAGTAACCAGAGATACATTCCCCATTGTTTAACTTTTAGAATATTTCCTTACTAAAATGACTAAAAAATGTTAGTTAGCTTATGATGAAAAAAGCAAAGTACACAATATGCAAAGGGATACCAAGTTAAAATTTCAACGTCAGTCATGACAAAAAAAAAAAAAAAAACAGGTTTCTCTTCAAATTTAATTTCCATGAGAAACTATTCTAAATTAAAACCTTCCAGTGCAATGTCCTTCCATTTTTTGCATTTTTACTACCTAGAGATCAAACAGTTTGACACAGCAAAAATTCTGGTGAGTTAGGAAGAAATGCTGATTGGTTTGTTGGCTGGTGGCCGGGGGAATGTTATGACCGAGTAATTATGTGTTCTGGACAGATGCATTAACCAGGCTTGGGGCTGGAGCCACTGGATATTATTTTAGTCATAAGGCTAAAGGAACTGAATCATTTTCAAAGCATTGGCTGGCTGACATTGCCTTACTGATGCCTGTTCCAATGACTCTTTGGCAGTAACTTCCAACGCTGCACTTATGACATGGTAAACAAAAACTACATTAAAGGTTTGCTTTTTAATCATGAAGGAGTTCAACATTTCCACTAAGCTCTCTTGCTATTCATCAAGTCACATCGAAGGCTATTGCAGATTTCCACAATCCTGTCTTCTGTAGCAATGTAGCAGGCAGAAAAGTCTAGGATTTTTTAGTGATAAAAAAGCATATGATCAAAATTCAACATGAGACATTTTTGAAATTGTTCTTACTATATAGTAGGCTGAAAGTTGATGATGTCTTCTACCTTTTGCCATGATGTATTTTCAGTTCATAAAATGCCATCCTTTATAAAACATCTATGTTTAGTGATTAGAAAAATACACATTATAGTGAAATAATATAGTCAGCATGATGGCTTTGGCTTGTAGGAAAAGACCATAAGTCTCATAATAATCAGTCTGTCAATCAATCAGTCCAGAGAGTTCTTCCTTCGGTGCCATTCAGACTTGAATTTTTATTTTGACATTAGTTGTCAGTTAAATATTTAATTATTGCAAATATCTTTCTATGATTATTAAAAAGTTTAAATATTTTTGCTTTTCAAAAAATAATTTTGAATTTTAAAGGCATAGTGACATTTCTCTCAACTATAGCACTACTAAAATAAAATGCAAATAATAAAGTTTGTTTTCAGAACACTTGGAGGTCTTGAGTAACTTTTTCATATTAAAAAGGATTTATTTTGATAGACGGCAGCTAGTTAGATTGACAGATGAATGGATAGACATATATATGTATATGTAGACATAGATAGATGATAGATGTGAATAGAGATGGGAGTGTTTCCTTGCTTTTTAAAATTAATTTTTAGAAAATTGCTAAAAGCTTTAGAACTATTAAACAGAAGATATATTAGAGGATATTCTTCAGAATTAGGTGTGTTTAAAAACAGTTTTTGAATATTCATCATTTTGGGACAGCTTCATATTTTGTGACTTTCTTTCTTTTTCCTTTTTTTTTTCCATGGTTTTCCACAAAGCATTCATTGAGGTAAAAAGGAATATAAATACTCCAAAAGAAGATTATGAATTAGCAATAAAACACATCACATAATCATTAAAATCATTGTAGTCACTCTTTTTATTAAATAGTAACTGTACTATTTTAAAGGAAATGTTGTCTCCTTTTACTACTACAAAGTTATCAAAAGTCTGGAGGGCTTAGTTAATTGGAAGCTACTTAATTAACCTAATAGGAAAAATTTGGAGAGCTTTCTTCTGACTGATAAAGAAGCTCCAAAAATAAAACGTACACTGACGTTTTTAAGTAACATTCAGGAAGAATTTACTAAGAGAAAAATGTCAAAATGTATCTGAAAAAGAAATGTTTATAAATAAAATCACGATAATAAGAATGATTAAGAATTTCTTTCTTAGAAAGTGGAGAATGAAGAGACTGAAAGGAGACTATTGGGCTAGTGAAGAAGAAGGCAGAATTTAAAATGCCACTTGAATTATTTCAAGTCACAGAATATCGTGTTTTAAGAAATGGTTGGTTTTGTTTCTGAAATAGAGGATCTATTAAGTTTCACTGTTAAAGATAGTCTAATAGGTTAAAATATTAAAATATTCTAATGATATTATATTATAATTGCACTATAATTAAATACGATAACACGTTGGAATTTAACACATAACCATATAATCAGCAGAAAATCTTCTTCACAGAAAGAACATGTACCATATCTAACACATTAACAGCAAAATGTACATCTCTCATGTGTTTATTTATATTCCTGTTTTGTAACAGGGAGTCACATAGTTTCACAAATTGCATTTTTAAGCTATTTTAATTAAGCTATTGTGCTCCGAATTGTTGTCAATTCCACTAATAGTGTTAATTAGTGGAACACATGAATTGCTACTTGAGTCAATCCCTGGATAAATAAGTGCAATAAGAATTAGCATGATCTGATCATACACGGTAAATTCAATTCCTTGCTGAAGAAAGAGAAACCAAAATAGTTGATAGTGTTATTTAGGTTGTAAAATTAAAATATTTTAATGCAACATCTGTCAAATAACAATTTAAGAAACATCATGAGTAAATTCATTTGCTCTTCGCAAATGAATGTTTTTGTTCACAAAGTCTAGTATTCAGCATTTGTTTTAGCACTTACTCTATTTTTATGTGTTGTTTTCGTTTTATATATATTATATATATATATATATATATATATACATATATATATATACTTTAATCAATCATAATAATTTTCTAGTTAAATGAAAAAATTCTGGGACTAATTTTTTCAGTTTTCGTAAAATGATTTTTGTGTTTTAAATTCTGTATTCAGATATTCACCTTGCTAAGATTCTAAAAGTCAAGGAAAGGGAGGGGGGAGGGCAAAGAGACTTTGGAAGAAACATCAAAGTATAAAATATATTGACATGCCTAATGACATGTTATTACAACAAGCAACACTAAATATGAATTAAGCATGGAGTAGTAGCCTAAATTAAAGACAGAAATTTACATAATATTTTCTATAATGGACCTAATAAAAATACAGTAATTCAGCTAGCTTAAAAAAAGAATACAAACAAAAAATGTATGTTAATGTGAAATAATCCTCCACTAATGATTTTTCTTTAGAAAAAAAGAACTTCCTATAAAATCTAAACAAGGCAGAAAAGACACACATCTGTCATATGTTTGCTGCTTTATAGTTACTGCTTTAAGAAAGGATGTGAATTATGGAGTGAGTCCTTTTGTAAACATTCTAATAAAGCCTGTGTAAGATATACAAGATCAGAACCCTTCAAACTGCTGTTCTCTAAATAATACCAAGAATTATATGAGCCTCCAGGTTCCCTGTATAAATTCTACACCAACTCAAAACACTAGCCTGCTTTATCATTTTTTAAATCCTTTTCAGAAAACCTGTTATTCTTCCCCTTTACAAAGAAGTAAAAACACTGCAAAGAAGAATCTGCATTTTATAAGCTGTCTATTCTTTCTGGATAGAGAGATCAGTACTTAATTTATAAGCCCTAATTCTTTTTTCTCTCTGCCCCTAAAACCTGAAATCATTAGCCCCACTGAGGATACCGAAAGTGACATGACCAAGAATACATCCTAGGCACCTATTCTTTGGAAACATGTCAGTAAAGGAGTGACAGAAAACCCAATTAAACTCTGATTACTTTATTAACTATAGTCTTTAGAAACCAAGATGAAGAGATAACAGATTTTGAAAGTATAGAATAAGCAACAGAATTCTCCTTTTAAGTCTTACCTGTCTTTTTTCCTTAATATTCCTGAATCGAATAATTTAAATCTTTTGGGATTAATTTCCACAGACTATTTAAAGAACTTAAATTCTTTCCTGTTTTCAGACTATAGTATTCCTAGCTCAACCCTAATCCCAGTAACTTTAATAACTCTAATAACTTATTTTTATTATTCGAGTCTAAACTAAAATCAACTTTTGAAAGAGAAAATGGTAAAAATAATAAAATCTAATCTAATAGATAAAGAAAAATATTTTCATGGTGTTGAAAATTACTTAAAAGGAAGGAAACAGGTAATGTTACTACAGTGAGAGAATCTAAAGGTGAAATAAGTAACTAGACTAATTTCAAGTTAATAAATTATTATCAAAGAATGATTTACCAAACTTTATTTCATAACTATTTTAGTGCTACTAATGGAAGACGACCAAAAATATAAACATAATGCTAAAAAAAAAAAGAAAAACCAAAAACAGTACAGATTAAGTATATAGATCTATATAGAATGTGAAACTATAATTGACTTCCTAAAATACTCTAATTAGTGTTTCCTAATATCTCGTAAGGATTTATGTTCCCAACATTTACTGTTAAGTTTAGTCTGTAAATTTAATATCAGCAACTTATTTCTATATTTCTACAATGCAAATTATCTGTAGAAAAGATGGCTCTTGCAATATTAGATGTTTTAAAAAAAGAAAACTATATAAAGCATAATTTGAGATTATAGAAGTTACAGGGATGCTTGAATTCTTGCCTTTCTGTTAACAACACCCAGAAACTCTTGCACCTTCACCTACTTTGACTGATACTATATAATATTTATGCATGCATGACAACAAAATA
The DNA here is from genome assembly GCA_026018925.1 of Tupaia tana. Classification (NCBI taxonomy): domain Eukaryota; kingdom Metazoa; phylum Chordata; class Mammalia; order Scandentia; family Tupaiidae; genus Tupaia; species Tupaia tana. Next base: position 165,654,573 of record JAKSZU010000002.1, on the reverse strand, counting down.
TGTTTCAATAAAAATATATTTGAACTAGCAGAGCAAAATTGCTTTAAGCTTTTGATCTATCTCATAGCTCACATCTCTGAAAGTCTTTTCCTTTCAACAGTTACATTCAAAAAGTCAAAGATATACAGCTGACGATTTAAGCTGAATGACACCACGATAAACTATGGTTTCTCCTGCAGATAAAATACATCATAAATCGGTACAACACTTACCTCATTTTAAATATTACTGTCTCCTTTTATCAGGTAACACTATATGACCTCCCCTTACCTCCCTTCTTCCCATATTTTACATGGGATTTTAATTCTATACAATGATCACAACCAGAATTTTTTTTAAATTAAAATAGGATATATGGCTTTAAAGGCTTAGGTTATCTGATAAACAGATTTAATTAAAAAAAGAAAAAAGAAAAAAAAAAGAGGACAGACCGACTTCTGGTGCACTATAAAATATGGCAATAACAGAATGGTATCTATTTTTCAGTTGCAATACTCTTTCACAAAACTGCAGTTTATCCCATGTTGTAAAATGATAGGCAACGTTGTTTAATAAAATAGAAATGCATTCATAACTGAAGGAAAGAGAAATGATTCTGCAGGGACTGCAGGACAACACACTATGTAGCTTTTTCTTATTAAAATATCTACTCATGAATTACAATGGTCCTATCAACACTGTGTTCCCAGTGAACTGCTTGATTGAAACTGCCAAGTCTGTGCCCAGAAGTTATCCTTTCTCTGGACACTGAAACTTGGATTACACTTCCAAGCTATCAAGTGTGTTAAATGTACTGATGTAAATCGTGGTTATCGTCTACACGGCTTTGGCTTCGTTTTCTTCATCCTCCCAGGACTGTTGAGGGAAGGGCTTTCTCCTGCCGAAGTGCAGGAAGGAGGCCTCCCTCCCTGGCTAGGAGAGAGCTGTCAGCGGACATCCGGGTATTCCAGCTGCGGGCTGCCAGGAGCAGACAGGAGAGCTGCCATCCAGATACGTCAGTCTTGTCCATCACCAGAGAAGATCAGATCAGTCACAGCTTTTTCCACATTTCCAGTTGCTGTAATCTGAAACTAGTGTTAGGAATAGAAACCTGTGGGCTCAACCCTGCCTCAGGTCCCAAATTACTCTTATCTTCCGAGTTCTTATCCTTCCCAAACACTCAGAAGCCCTGGAATGAACTCTAAACCGTTTTTTCATCAGGAGGTCCTTGGCCACTGTTATCTGATGATTAGTACACAGAAGTTTAGGGAGGTTCCCAAACTAGCCGAAAGTCTCTTTATTGCCTCAATTGATCTTTTCTCAAATCATCATCATTATTATTATTAACCACATATGAACCGTTTACTATGGGAGGGATTTATATACTAAGTAAATAATACACCTTATTTTCATACACCATGGGAGAGAAAGAAAATGCATTTTTACACAATCTTATAATATTGTAAAGATTTCCATTGAGGTCATGCTTTGTGAGAGTTTTCCAGTTAGCAGTGATGGATTTCAATTGCTACGCAGCGAACTCAATGTCCCGGCGCGGGGCTCTACATAACCATGCTATGCACTTGCCGCGCCACCGCCTTGAGTTAACACCGCTAACAGTGCATGCAGCTGTAACCTTGCAGAGAACGAAGCCAATTGGTCCCAACATACTCCCCAAATGACTCTTTCAAATCCATATCCCTCAAGCCTCACCATTGACTCAGAGGGTAAAGCCCCAGACTTGAACAGCCTCAGCTTGCCTTCTTCCAGCCTCTAAACAACATCCCCCACATACTAATATTTTTCTTTTCCTTCTTCTTGCCTCCCAAAATTGGTGTCTTTCTTTTCCACAAGTAAGCCTCTCCACCTGTGCTTAATTCCATCTGCTCTTTCTTCTCTGAGGACTTTGCATCAATTATCTGTCCTTTTCTTTGCCATGGACTCCTTCCATATGCCTTCGAAGACACATGGATTTAGTTGGGGGGAAAGAAATGATCTCCTGTATCCCTACCACAGTCCTCCCCCTAGTTTGCCATCTTTTTCTTGTTTCTATTGCTGTGAACTTCACAGACACCCATTCTTCTATAACACATAACCATTCATTATTACTAGTTCAATGTCTATCTTTACAAGTGATCAGCCCAATAAAGGCGGGGATTACATCTATTTTGTTCCAGGATATATCCCCACTGCCTAAAACTGTTTCTAGTACACATCAAGCATTCAAAAATACTGATGATATTGGATTATTTTCTTAATTGTTTTCCTGTTTTTTTTTTTAACTTTAACCATAACTTTTGAAAATCTTGTTTCCAACTGCTCCACTCTCGTGAAAATATATATTTACCAAAAATGTATGGCATAGATTTTTCTCAGTAATTGCCTGCAAGTCAAAAATAATATTTTTTGGGAACCAGCAGTTAGCGTAATGGCTATGTCGCTGGACTCCCACGTAGTCGACCGTGGTTCGCGTCTCGGACCCGGTGGCTTACAACTCACGCCGGGCGCGTGTGCGTGCGTGCCCAAGATCCCGAGAGGAGAATGGAGGAGAAGGGATTGCGGCGTGACCATCCCCCCTGGGGGGTGACTTCTCGCTTTCTGTCTCTATGTCTCTCTCTGTCTGTCTGGCGAGCGCACGCGCCCTATAGCGAAAAACCTCTCAAAAAAAAAAAAAAAAATTTTTTCAGTCCCTAGTCTTTCTGACCATAAAATTTCAAGGCTGATGATAATTCTCTGTGGAAGACTCTCCAGCCTACTGGTTCTCCGTACCCTCCAATCCCTATGTCTCAGTCTCGCTCAGTCTCATCCCCCTACATTTACAAATTAACCCCACCACCAATAACCAGCTTTCTCACTTGGAATACTGTATTAGACTCCAATCTCTCTCATTCTGATTCACACTGAATATTATTAAGAGACTAATTTCTCCTATTAAAAAATCTCCAGGACCAGCAGGTGGTGTGGTGGTCAGGCACTGAATCCCATAAGGCCAACTCTGTGGTTCTAGTATGGACCTGTTGGCTTGAAAAGCATCCCTAGTGTGTGCGAATGCTTGCCAAAAGTCCTGAGAGGAGAGGAGAGGAGAAGGAATTGTAGTATAACCATCCCACCTAGGGGAAGGTGGTTCCTCATTTTCCCTGTCTCTCTGTCTCTGTCTCTCTTCGGCAAGTGCACATGCCCTATAGCAAAAATTTAAAATAAGACAAATCTCCAAAGCTTCTCACTACTTATATTACTTAAAATCTAAACTCCTTATCCTGACATTCAAGGCCCTTCATAATCTGTACCCTAATCTTTCCAGCCATACCTCTCAAATTACTTAGCCCCCTCTATATACTAAGATCACAAATACTTTATGTTTGTATTTTCTGGTATTTTGCTTCATGTCGGTTCCCTGGCTAGAATGCTTCCCCCTGCTTTCAGTCTATCTAAATATCACCCATCTTTTAATGCTCAGCTCAGATAACTGTTTCTTCACTAAGGCCCACACAGAATTTCAAGTTATAATGGTGTGTATTGAACCATCATTTGGGAAACCAACCATACACTTAATTATTTAATTTTATTTTGCTAATTTCAGAATAGTTCTGTAATGCATTATCGGCATTCAAAATTTAAGAACTACAAAAGCGTGTACAAAAACCGTCTCCCTCCTGATCCTGTCCTTCAAACGTTAGGTTCTCTTCCGGAAGCAACCAACATCACCAGCTTTTTGTGCATCTTTCCAGAAGTAGTTCATAAAAGTTACTGCCTCTTAATATGTTTAGTACTTTGTACCAAATATGTATCTTATCTTGTAAGGTATTTTACATTTCATATACTTGTGTCTTCTCCCAGTTATGGAGCCTGTGTGCCTTGGCTTCTTCAAAGAAATGTTGGTAACATCAACATTTGTTGACTGACTGTGCAATTCTTCCTTTCAAGTTTGGGATAGACTATTCAACAATAAAATTGAATCTCCACTACTTCCCTCTTCAGTTAAGAAGAATAAAAAAAAAGTAAGCAGCAGGTTTTTTTCAAACATTTCCTCCCCAAACATGACCATTAAAAGGAAATTAGAGCATTACTAACCACATATGCAGATGTGCATTGTTTTGCTGCGATAGTTTAATATGTTCCAGATACAAGAACACATTACCGTATTTCCTTTGGTTCTGATACATATGCTGATACAAAGATTACCAAAATCACTGATTTGTAACGGGTGATTCTGTTTCATCTTAGAAATCTCCCATTCCTGCAGCATTCCAAGTTCACTGAAGGTATGTTTGCATTGATTTTTTTTTCATAATTGCGTCCATCTCCATTTCACGTTGCACATATTAGAAATGACATGACAGCCCACCCACTTTGTTACTGCTTCTTAAATACTCTACAGTTTCCTATAATTATTTTAAACATAGATACCAAACTGAAATGATAAAGTCCCCAAATGATTTGTTACATAAATAAATTAAATAACACATAGAAGTCAAGCATTGGAAGCAAATAAGTTCCATTCATCATTAAAGACTGCACCTAGCAGTTCTAATTTTAAAGTATCATACAGTAGGTAATAAAGTAGATCATCGAAATCAAATGTTTATTTCGTCAATAGAGAGTCAAACCAGATACGCTAGAATCCTTTGAAACCCATCAGTTAAATAATCCTTAACTATCAAATCAACTACGTTTAGTAGGTCAAAATAACTGGGCAGCTCTCAGTTATTCCCTTTTCTTCATGCTATGCAACACAGAACCTTAATGTATAGTCTGTACATGCCCCGTGAATTAGGATATTTCTTTCTGATCAATCTTGCATTTAAATCAAAACCCAAGTTTTAAATACAAGTTACAAAAGCCCAATTTTTCTTAGGAAAATGTATGTCAAACCAATAAATACATAGTAGTTTTCAAAAACTAATTTTGATTACATTTATCTAAATATTTCTTCAACGAAAGTATTTTTTCCCCAGAATTCTATACTAGTATTTTAAGCTTAGAATTGTGGTAGCTCATTAAATCGCCAGAATTGTCATTTAGCCCCAGTTTATATTATTTTTCTTGATGTCTATTTCTTTGCCAGTTAAATACGCGCACACACGCACACGCATAAATTTTTGTAAGTTTACTCTTACTCCTCTTGACCTTTTCCCCAGAAGTCTTAGAAATATAAAATTTGTAAGTTACAAAATATTCAGGTGTAAGCAAGATTAAGGAGGAATCAATCATTCTAATTCATCATAAACATTGAGTTTGTTTATCTCGATTTTGATAAATATTGTTTTGGGTTTTAGTTCAGACTTGGAATATATATTGTCATAAATGGTTTGAATGTTTACCAACAACAAAAGTAAGCAGCATTTACCAGTTAAATATACATGTGTTGCCTGAGATGTTTAGACACTGTTAAGTTAGGTTGGAATCACTTAGTTTTGATAGGCATGATATATAGCTAGGGAAGTGAGTGTACCCAAATAATTATGCTGTCTTTGAAAGTGGCTTATTTATAAGCAGAATAGCCAATAGGATTGAAACAGGACTTGTCAAATTTACAGGAAGTAATTAAAGAAGCAGAGATTCTCTTCTTTTACTGGCTGTTTCTGGATTACATACAGATTATGAAGAGAGACAAGAAAAAGGACAGAGGCCCTTGAACTGCCTGTTGGATTTTTAAATAAGAAAATAACTTCTCTCTGTTGATAAGCTTTCTAGTCAAAAAGCACTTATTGTTTTTATTTTATACTCTATTGATTAAAACTTTGAGGGGGGGAGGAGAACATTTTAAAAAATAAATAAAAAGTGAGCGAGATATTTATTCTCCCAAGAATGTCTTCCCTGTTTCACCAGCATTTTGTAACCCTCCCCATCCTCAGGTCCTTTGGTTGTTTGCCATCTGGCATTTTGCCTTTGATTTTATGAATAAGGTCCCCAATTGTTTCTGCAGCTGTTATCAGAGCAGCCCGACCTGTTTCGAATAGGGAAAACAGGGAAAAATATTTCCACGACTTTCACAGCGTTTCATTCTCGTGGCTCTCTTCCCAGACCTCTCATTGTAATTTTCTAATGTACATTCCTCAACACAGATGGTGACATTCTTAGCCCTTAGTTCAAGGGAGATAGAGAGTGAACTCTTCTGAGTAATCATTGCTTATAAATATATTTGTGAATCTATGAGTATGAAATCGATGAACTCTATACGTATTATAGGCATGTTTGAAGGGTAGTTAAAAAGTTCATGAAAATACATATTATGAAAAACTATGCATGGATTTCAAAATATTTTTTACATCAAAATAAATTCATACTTCAATTCTACTTGTCCACAAACTTTAAGTCCCTCAAATATGATTGTTCCCATGCATGATTGCTGATAATGCTTCTACTTACACAATTTCTCTCTACCTCCAACTAGCTGTTTCTTATATTTACAGTGATGTCTATATCTGCCTTGATGATTTCACACAAAATAATAGTTCTCAAATTGTATTTTCAGGAGCCCAGAAGGAAGAAATGAAAGAGATGCGGGTATTCAGCTACTACTGGCCTCACTTGCAAAACCATATTTGTAAGGTCCAGCATCCTCCTTTCAAGCAGAGCAATTCTTTATCATTGCTGTCCTGTATTGGGCTTCCAAGTAAAATTCCATTTGAAGATGGATTTTACTACTCATTTAATAACTGAATTCACTCACGACTAGAGGTGTCCTCAGGTCAGGTCGGCACATACTTAGGCAAGATATTATTATAGCTAAATATCCTTCCTTGTAACAAATATTAAGCAAAATATCCTTCCTTGTTACAAAACATCCTAAAATTTCCACTCTACTCCCACCTTTTTAAAAGGCACTGAAAACATCAGTTTTAGGGCAGCTGTAATAGGCTGGACTGGAGAACACATTAGACCATCCATTAGCACCTCCATATAAATTAGTTTATCTATTAGCTCTTGGGACTTAATAAGGCCTGGAGAAACCCAGGTTTGGGAGGGAGGAGGAGACAGAGAAACATTTTCTAGGTCTTCACTGCTGGGAACTGTAAGGTGCCCTGGGATGGGAAGAGAGGGGAGGGGAGGGGGAGAAGAGGAAGAATGTAACCCAGAGCAGTAAAGGTCAGTGATAGGAAACCAGGCTCTGAGAGTTGAGACTTATGAACCAAGTAAGGAGGTCGATGTCTAGTAAAGGGTGTGTGTGTGTGTGTGTATGTGTGTGTGTACATTTGTGTATGTGTGTGTACATTCCTCCTCTGCCCCTTCCTTTGGTCAGCAGAACTCCTACTACCAGAGCAACATAGATTTTTCTTTTTCTAATATGGATACTTTATTCTTCTGGTCATGTGAACTCTAATTTTGTTTTAATTGAATTTTATTCTAAAAAATCTCCTGTCACCAATATCAATAATAATACATTAACATATATTCACCTTGACTTGTCTCGTTCATAAAACATCTCCATTTTTCTCCCAAATTCAGGCAGAAAAGTTCTCAAATCTCTGCTCAAAATTCATTGCATTTATTGACATTTAGTGCCTCTATTTTTGCATAAAAAGTTACTGATAAATGGTCACCTAGGCTACTGAAGTAAAATGTAATGCCACGATTTCCCTAGTTTTATTCTCCTGTAGCAAGATATGAACAGATCCTTACCTTCTACAAGTTTTTAAATGAAGGGGGAAAAGGTATACAGGGGTTAATTTCTACATTACGCTGAAGTGCTAAGATTGAGTTATAGGTATGAATAATCATGCGCAAATTATTATTCCTCACCTCCAAGCCTGTGCTGGAGGAAGTTTCTTTTAAGCATACCTCTGTACACATAGTAATTTTGTACTTCTGAATTGAGCATGATCCCTGATTAATTCTAAAGCCAACTTTGCAGGCAGCTTAATTTTACAATGGAATAAGAAAGCAACAAGGTGTCTAATTTATAAGTATAGTTTCGGTAAACATCAATTTCAGATGAGAAAGTGCTAAAGAACTGACAGAGGCCCTTAATAAAAAGAAATCAGAACTCTCACTAGTATTGTCTTACCAATTGTCCCTGCACTTACATATGAAATTTTCAGCTATGCATTGTAATATTGCCATCTAGTCTTTTCCAGTTGACAAAGTGCTTTCACATGCATTTTCCTCTTCTCCATGCCGGTGATCCCGGAACACTGTCAGAAGACATCCAGGATACCACTTGAGGCTGCAGAATAGCAATCTGGTCCCCAACACTCAGCAGCCACCGCTTCTTTGGGACGGGACCTCACAGCGCGCCCAGAGCTCCGCCAGTCCCCAGATAGCGCGTGTGTTCGCGCTCCCAGCAAGACTCCAGGATTAGCCATCCCCTCCTGCTGGTAAGAGACTTCTTTTCAGTCCATCACATTCAGAAGCAGCCACTCCCGTACCAGGCTACAGACAAGGACGTCTTGCTGAGTTACCCATTCCTTTGATGATCTAATAAAAAGAAGCCCAGCTCCCAGCTGTTGGACAGGCTCAGTCCAGTTTCCCGAAGGACTGCCGACGGCGTCCGCGATGACTCACCCTCGGCTCTGGCTCCCCAGTTCCCGCGCGCCTGTGGAGGTACCAAAGACCGCAGCCTTTTCCCGTGCGTTCTGCGTGTCTTTATCTGAAGCCCTATTTACACAATTACTTCCTTCTTCTTTTTCTCCTTTTTTTTTTTTCGCTTTAGGCAGCTGGGATTTATTTTCTTTTTCTCTCTGCATCAGCCATGCACACACTCCGTGCTGAAGAACCCGTCCACGTTTGGTGTTATTTATTTGTATTTCTGATGAGGCAGGTTCACATCAAACAGCAAGGTCAGAGAAAATAATTCGACAGCTCGAGGTGGGCTTTTGGCCTTTGCTTTTATTCGTGTTTTCCTTTGTGGCTCATTTTTAATTCTCTACTTCATCAAGGGGTAATGAAATCGGTGTCTTCCAGAGCCAGGAGGAGGAAGCAAAACCTCTGCTGGGGCGCGGAAGCTCTCGTGCCCTGGGTTCGGTGTGCAACTGTTCTTCACCGTGAGCAGGAAGGAGACTTTTGGGTTGAGAGAAAGAAAGATGGGAAAATCCATCAAAGCCTGGAGAAACCCAGTAAATTCTGGCTCTCATTCAGGGGCTACTAATTGTTCCTCAGGAAACCCTTACTTCCCCAGAGAGGAGGAGTAGGTTGAGCGCCCAGGTAGGTAAAAGACCCAAACTCAGCGCTGATGGAGAGAGGAAAATCCCCTCCCTCATGAGCGACAGAACCTGCATTTTGTCTTAAAGTTGGCTTGAGTCACTGAAGATCCATGAAGCCAAGATTCCTTAGAGGACACTAAAAATACTGAGTTGTCTCCATGGGTTGAATTATAACCAACCCTAGTTTAGAGTAGCCTGGGGTACCCTTCTCCCCCCTTCCCCAAAGAGGTGGAGGGTGCGGGTGCGGTTATCTGCTGGAAGCGCATCAGTTACCTTGTGAAGGGCCTGGGGAAAGGAAGGCAGTGTGATTTCAACTACAGTCATAAACTCCTAAGGCGACAGGGAGAGAGGTTTCTACCAGGTGGTCCAGATCAGACCTTAAACACTTCTTTTAAGAATTCCATCTTCTCAAAGTCCACACCAAAGTAGGTCTTTATGTAAACCCGGTCCTTCCCTCTGTAGTGGAAGCTCCAGAAGAGATTTTGGATATTTTGAAATGGTCATGTCCCCCAGTGCCTAAAACACTAGGCTTGAAATGAAGATTTGGAGATTGAATGAGAGAACATTGGAAGCCCCCCTCCCACCCTCCAGTAAAAACAAAACAAAACAAAACAAAAATGGGATTGACCAATAGACACTCATGAAAGATGTGGAAGTGCTATTTACCCACAGTTTGGGGAAGCACTGGCCACCTAAGAAAATTCATTGACCTAAGGACATCTTCACCTGCCTACTCTTTATGTGACAGGGAAGCAAAATCACACCTAGATTTGGGGGGTCTGGAGTTAGAGAATACTTCCCATGGTCAGAAAAGATCCTGGATCTTGGAACAGTTCAGAGGCATCATAAACATTAGCTTTCTAAAATTAAATGTATATATGTAAAACTGTAGCACATTCCAGCTCTAAATAAAGAAAGGTCCTCCGTTCAGAAACACAGCTAACTGTTGACTGGGCTTGGGAAACAGCTCTAGTGGGAGAATCATTGGTAACTTCGGGTTTCCACTCTTGGATGGGCTCCCTTCCTCTGCCCTATGGAAAGGCCAGGCCATTGACCAACACCAAGGTTCTCAGACTCCCTGTGTGTTGGTCCCTGGGCCCTCTCCTCCAGCCCCAGCCACTGTCATCACACCCAGGCCCCAGCTACTGACAGAGGCCCAGAGGCCTTTGCAGCTGCCTTAAGTATATAAAGACTCTCCCAGAAGTTGGATTCTTCTGTTCTGGGATGCTTTTGGCAGATCCTCTGCTTTTCCCGGGTCTCCAGGGAGTTTGAACACACATTTTTCTTTATTTCAAGCTGGATTCCAAAGTGCTAACTAGACATTGCACTTCCCACTAGCTATCTATCCAGCCTTCCGACCCAGAGCCCCTCCTTTGCGGAGGTAGTGGTCGGGTTGTGGGAGCTTGCCTGTCACAGATGTCAGGGTTTTTGATCTTCCTGGGTACAACCTCTTTTACAGCAAAGAAGACTCAGTCTCTGAGGGTGTGCTGACTGAACCCTGAAGCAGTTGGTTGGGCCAAGGTAAGCATTGCAGCCGACTTTTAGCTAGTCACCAGTGTGCCAGGACCCTGTAGCACCCCCGTCCTGAGGGTCCCTCTGCGCCCAAGCTCTGGGATCCCTCTCCGGAGTTTAGAACCCCAAGGAAAGCAAATTCCGAATTCAACCCTTCGACCAATGCAGAAGGATCCGGTGGGGCAGAGCCTGGGTTGAGGATGACAGGGTGCTTGAGGGAGAGGAGCTGGTTTATTTTCAAGGACTGGGATGCTAAGTGGTTTTGCTCCCTGGCCTTCCAGCCCCCCACGTTGGCTCCGATGGATCCTGGAGCTAGTTACTGGTGTTAAACTGGTACGCGGGTGGGGCAATTCATTAGGCAAGAAACGGATTAGTTGTTTATTATCTATAAACATTCCAACCACAGCAACCTATCATAAAATCGCGGAAGGGCCTATAAAGTCAAGCAGCAGCTAAGCCTCGGTGGGCAGTGCGGGCTTGGCGATTGTTCCCAAGTGATAAAGGGTCGATTAGGGGAAGAGGGGGGAGTGGGGCTAGTAAGGAGTGCTGGGAAGAAATAATTGGTCAGAAAACAATTCCCTGGACCGGGAATCAAGTTTTCTCTCTTTTGAACGGGATAACACAAAAATGCAGGGGTGAGTTGAAAGGGGGTGATGAGAGACAAAGGATGAAATGAAAGTTGGAGAGCCGCTGTGGTGTCATCAGTGAGGTGGATGTCGGCAATTTAAACCGCGGATTAAATAAGAACAATTTCGTCTTCGGTTTCTTGGTGAAATCCGTATAACCAGGAAAGCAGCCCTAATAATATTTTATGGAGGAAAATGTTGAAAATTGGCATCTTTCTAGTGGCAGAAGTTCACTTTGGAATGTGGCTTTTTAAAATTCTCATTTGGAATAAAATATTTTCTACTAACAGTTTCAAACAGTAATAATACAATTAAAGTATTTTTTTAACCAAATAGCTATTTTGTTTCTTTGGGTATTTCTTAAAACGATCTTTAAACTTTCATTGCATCATTGATGTTTTACTGTAAGATGCAATGATGCAGTATTTTTGTTGGTTTCTGAAAACTAATTCAAGTGTAGTTTTCAAATAGACTCAGAACCTATTCCTCAGAAATCAAGATATTGGTAAATTTCTTGATGCAATTTAATAAATATATTGGTTTGAAATTTTATTTGTAGTAATAGTTTTGGGAGATAATGCTACACACATTATCAGAGATTTTCTGTTTCTTAGATAAAAAAATTGTCACTTAAGTGTAATAGACCAAAAGGAGGCATAAGTCATAAGTCAAAAGCTTGATAAATTATTTTAAAAGATACTACTCATGTAATTACCTTGATCAAGATAAAGCACATTATCAGGACCCCTGAGGTCCCTCTTATGCAATATGTTAATAAAAAATTCCATCTATTAGATTTTTACTTGGGGGAATGTTGATATTTAAATAATGACTCAAGTGCTTAGACTGCTTTTCAGCACCAATATTGTCATTTTCCTCCCCCTCTAGCTTATCCTCTTGAAAGTAAAATAAGATGCTTTGAGCATTTTAAAGGGGGAACAAAAAAACGGGCTCCACATCCATTTTATTCTCCCTCTAGCAACCCACACCTCCCCCCCTCCTTATTCCACACAGAGAGACATAACAAACAAACGATTACATGTTGGAAAACACATCTGAAAACAGAAAGGTCACGTTACTACCGAGTCCTGGGGAACATTAATCTAGTGTTTGGAAAACAGTTGACAGTTGAAGGTTGAGTTTCTCTTTTCTACTCCGGGCCTGAGAGAGAGATCATATGAATGGCAATAGAAGGGAGCAGACTACTTTGTGGTCTTTTCACTTAAGAAATAGATTATTTGGGGGCTACCAACTTTCTAACCCAGATTTGAAAACGCGCACACAAGGGAGAAAGTACAAGGGGTAACAGCATGTGAGCCGGCTGGAGTTCCTAGCGACTGGACTGCAAGTGTGAAGGTGTGCGTGCTCACGTGTATTGTCCTAAAATGATTCATGTGGGTCTCGAGAAATAATCACAACAGCATCACGCTCCGAACGCCTGGAGGGAGAGTTTGCTGGACAAAAACCAGTCCCTTTTCAAATAGCTTGGGAGAAGGTGAAAGTTGATAGCGTGACCACTCGCCTCCCTGTAGCGTTTCTCTAAGGCCGCTCCCCCTACCTTCCCGGTCCTTGGCTGAGCTCGGATTCCTTTCCCTCCCGTGCATGGGTGCAGGTAAATCGCTGCCCCGAAGCACTTGAAGATCTAAAATCCCGCCACTGTCCGAGATTGCTCCTGACTGAATGTGTGAGGCAGAACAAGAAAGGAGATCTGGAATATGTTCCCGGCATGGTGGCTGGAATAATCACATAGAACACTCCAATGGCTGCACATAGTGACCCCCTTATAAAGAGCATCCTCAGATCCTGAGAGCTCTAACACAACGAATTTGGGAGGCAGGACGGTGAAGGAGGCCAGGCAGTGAACGCGGGAATCCAGAAGCTTGGGTTGACAGTTACAGCAGGGCTCGGTGTGACCTCCAGCAGGTCACTTAAACCTTGATTGGCTCCCGTTTCCCCGCGCACAAAACGAGATCAGGGATGCCCTCTCCGTGCAACAACTGTGGACGCACAATTCGGCCCTCCCTGCAGGCGTGCTCAGTTGCTGGAGCCTCTGTCCCCGCGGCCTCCGCGCTGCTGTTACAAGTGCAAGCGCACCCTTGGAGCTGTCTAGGAGAGCGAGGGAAAGCTTCACCGCAAATGTTCTGGAGTGAGAAGCTTCGCTCGTAGCCCGCAGCAGTTAACCTGCTTTGGGCGGCATAGCCAGGGCGAGCCCGGGGCCCTCACCCTGCCAGGGCTGACAGTGATTTATGCGCATAAGACGCTAGTCGACAGCGAAGCTGGATTGCTAGACGGTGTAGGGAGCTGCGCCCGAGTTAATGCAGGCTGCCGGCCCAGGGAATGGATCCTCCAACCTGGGACTTTCCCCAGTCTCCTCCCCCAGGCGCAGGGATTCAGCTTCTCCTGCTTCATCGGATTCAATTTCAAACCCTTAGGTTAACTGAAAGTTTGTCTACTTTTATCCGGCCTCAGGCCCCCAGGGGCGCTGGGATGAGTCTGGCGCTAGTCCGGGAGGCCGCGTTCCCGCAGAGTTAGGGGCGCACGCGGCTGCGAAGCCAAGCCCCTGGAATCGACAATGGGAACCATCCGCCCCAAAGTTCAATGCGAATTATCTTGACAGTGGGGGGTGGGGGGGTGGAGACTAGTTATCTCTAATCGTTTATATTTTAAGACGCAAATTCTTCCAGAACCCAGCAGCTGCTGTAGTCAGATCTCCAGCACCAGGCAAGCGGCCAAACTGCGCTCCCTGTAAAGGAGGTAGACAAGTTCCATCCGGATGTACGTGTGTGTGCGTGTGTGTGTGTGTGTGTGTTTTCATTTGGCAATCAGATACTTAGGCATCTCTTTTGCTATTCACAAAGCTCGAGAGGCTGCCTCTCTGAAATTGGCGACAGCATCAGCAACTCCGCGAAGCTAACACCTCCACCAGGCTGGCCTCGGCTCTGCTGCACCAACCAGGTTTAGCTCCTTCCGCGAGAGCACTAATACTGCTGGTGGAAGCTGCTTTGACTCTCTCAGGTTCCTTCTCCGATCCTGTCTTAACCCAGAAGTCCAAAAATTTATTTTAGAACTGTCTCCAAACAAAAAGCACACGACTGAGAAAGATTGCAAAGAATTAAACTGGTCAGGAACACCATGTCTTGGAAAGGTTCCCCTGGACACTGGGGAGGGAGCTATCCCCTTTTACAATTCATGATTATTTCTTCCAACTTTGTCACCACGTATTCCTCCCCAAGTCCGAATTGTTGGCCCCTCTGGTTCCAACAGCAACGCGGACATGACCTTGAAACAGAGTGGGGAGGCCCTCACTGTGTCCCTCCCCGCAGTATGAAGCCCCCACCCCGCCCCCCACCTGGGCCAGGGAAGCAGAGACGCAGGGATTGGCCCAACCTGGGCACCAGGCCGCGCAGTAGGAAGACTGAGATAAAGGAAATGATAGTAGAGCCCTAAGTGCTTCGCAGAGATAAGGACCTGGAATCCTGGAAGAATTTCTCTGGTTTCCCTACTTGAGCAAGCTGCCTACCATTTAAGTCAGCCTTTTCCCCTCTTCCTCTCCACCCTCCTTCCTTTTACCCTCCTCCCCTCCCTTTTCCCCTTCTCCACACACTCACACACACATACACACACACATGCGTGCGCACACGCGCACACGCACCTGGAGGGAGAGGTGGTGCACCCCAGATGTTGTTGGATTCTGCTGAAGCTACAGGATTTGTTTAGTTCTGGTGGAAGCAACGGAAGATGCTGAGAAAATATTCAACCCTCGGATGCAACAAAACTCGGACAATAAATATCTCTCCAAGCGTGTTAAAGACTAAGTGGTTTTTATTCTGTTTGGAATCTCTGGCACTATGCTTTAGAAATCCAAAGAGATTGGGTATGAGTTGTGCCAAGTCACGTGACAGAACACCGGGGCAGTGAAAGGGGCAGAGAGGCGCTAAAGGACACACGGAGGAATTGCGATGCCCGGATCTAAACTCTCACATCATTTTCATTAGAGCAATTGCAATTAAGTAATTATGTTTCCAATTTAATAAAATTCAGCTTACTTCGTCATTTGTACAGCTTTTCTAAGTTGATAACATTTGGTTGTAAAATTGTACTTTTTGGAGAAAATGATTGCTCTCCTATCAAAATATAACATCATGGCAGCAAATAGTATATTTAGCTTTGAAACATACACAGTCATTTTGAAACACAATGTTCTTCACTACCTGGCAACATACACAAACCAGTAAAAACTGAGTTATATTCTGGAAATTAACGAAGTATTGTAATTCCACTGTGATATCAGAATTCGCCCCAATCAACCAAGGAAGACCACCTAACTTTTAAGGATAAACAATGTTTTCTTCTTAATTCACACACATTATTTGGAGGGTAGGAAATGTATAATTGCAAGAAGTAATTAAATATCAAGATTAAATTGCTGCATAATCATCCTGGTAAAATATGAATTGTACCTTTTATACCTGGTCACATGAGGCTATCGCTTCTAAACATTAAACAAAATGCACTTATGATATTTGCATTTTGTAACAAAATGGAGAAACGGAATATCATTTACTCTGATTTATTTTTTCCTTTTAAAAGTCCCCCCAAAATAAGAGACTTTTTGACAGTAAAGCTTATTGAAATTTAGAATCTGAAGGAACCTGAAAGTCTTTGTGCAATTTTAGAGATCGTATTGGTTGAGAATGTTTATTTGGGTGACCATCATCTTTGGTCATATGCATCATGCATGCTCGGCAGAAAAAAGTAATTTTGAAATTATTTTTTAATGATACATGTGTCACTGTGAAGTGAGGACATTAAATGTAGTTTGTTTAGTTCCAATGGTAGAGCAAATATAATACTACCTTGATTTTTAAAAGTTTAAGACCTTTTCACCTATAAAAAATCATCTACCTACCTTCTCTTTATCAGTAAACATACATATTATGAACCCTTTGGTCAGACTCTCTTTATAACGTGTGTTTTCACTAGTTATTATTGTAAATATTAACATTGAGATCATAAAGCTAGCTTTTTTCCAGTTCCAGAGCCTCCAAAGAACACAAGCATAAGAGGAGAAAGATGTTCACATCCTCCACATTTCACACTCCACACTCCCTGTTCCCCAATGCGGCAAGAATAATCCTTTTATTCCATTTAAATGGACACTAGCCTTCTAATAAAGGAGTGTTCTGTTCTCTTACCTGAGGGAGTCTTGTCAGTGTAACAGGAACTGGAATTGTGACTGTTCCGTGTCGTCTGTTACATACAGTACAGGGCTCTGTACCGTATTGGCTTTGTGAAGGCTGAGATAATAATGTATGACTATTGACTCCTGGGACCCTGATGAAAATGAGATATTTAGCTGATTCAAATAAATGCTGTAGACCTTGACCTTGGGATATAATTGAGAAAAACAAATTATTTCACATAGAGTAAAACATCTTCAAAATGTTATTCGAAACTTTGATTTTTGTGCTATTTTTATGTGCATGGTAGTATTGTTGTCGATCAAAACATAGGTAAGAAATAGCATACTTAAAAAAATGTAACTTAAACGTCTTTAGTTTTTTCAGAGGGGCAAAAATTACCTCAGAAAACAATGACATTGTAATTCCACTACCAAAGTCTTTGAAGAGTGAATATTTAAATTCATAATATATTTTTCTCATCTCTAAAAATTTTGACTTCTTTAAAGTCAGCATTTAAATTGTCTTTTGGGGGCCAGCAGGTGGTATGGTGTTTAAGGGTGCTGGACTCCCACATGGCCAACAGCAGTTTGAGTCCTGTACCTGGCAGCTTGCTTTCAAGCTTTTTTTCTCTCTCTCTCACTGTGTCCCTCCTTGGTCAAATTTAAATAAATAAATAAAGTTCAATAAAATAATTCTTTAAAAAGTGTTTTTTTTCTGTTGTTTTATAGGTTTTGTATATAAGCTGGCATTTTCCACTGACTCCGTCAAAATAAAGTCATTATTTGCTTTGGATTTAGTATTTATTTGTGTGAGTGTGAGTGTGTGTGTGTGTGTGTGTGTGTCTGTGTATGTATATTTATATATAGCTGTGAACTCTGGGAAGAGTTTTAATTCTTTGTAGCATAAATGAACTTTATATAATAAATATGTACCATTTCAGCTAATAAAAAGCAAGATTTGTATTTCAACAATCTATTATTTTTAATATGTTAGGATATTGTCAATCTAAGATCACCTTGATTTGAAAACTAGAAGAATATACTCTTTTAAGGAATTACTGGTGTACTGTGTTATATATTATATGTATACATTCTTTTGCTGATTTTAGAATTGAAAATAATCCTACAAAAGAATTTGATGTGGATTCTCTGATAAACGTTTTTCAGCCTAAGTTTTTTTTAATTCTTTTAAAAAATTTTATTTAATCATTCATTTATTTTAATTTGACCAGAGAGAGACACAGAGAGAGAGAGAGAGGGAAAGTGAGAATGCGAGCCCCCAGGTCCAGGACTCGAACCATGGTCAGCTATGTGAGAGTGTCCAGCACCTTAACCACCACGCCACCTGCTGGTCCCTCAGCCTAAATTTTTTTAAAGAGACTTTCACTATAGGGTGCATGTGCTCACCAGAGAGACAGAGAGACAGAGAGACAGAAAGCAAAAAATCACCCTCCGGAGTTATCACCCTCTACAGTCCCTTATCCTCCATTCTCCTCTCAGGATTTTGGGCAGCACACACACACACCTGGCATGAGTTTCAAGTAGCTAGGCCCAGGACTTGAACCACAGTTGACCATGGCATACTTCAGAGCCTTAACTACCATGCCACCCGCTCATCTCACCAGCCTAAATTTGAAGGTGCTAAATCATAGTAAGATGTGTTGTTTTTCTAAATATAATTTTAAAAATAAAGTGTCAAACACTAAAAGGTTCAGAGATACACTGTATTTAAAAACTATAATTGGGCAGGCCCTATTAAGCCTAGTAGTTAAGGAAGCCAGATCTCACATGGCCAACTGCAGTTCAAATTCTGGCTGCAGAGGATTGAAAAACATGCCAGGCATGTGTGCATAGGAGGCCCAAATCCTGACAGGATGGAGAAATGGAGGAGAAAGGACTGTGGAGTGACCACGCCCCACGGGCTGATGCTTTCTCCCCTCCTTCACTCAAGAGGAAAAGGGACTGCAGCATGGCAATGCTCCTCTCCCCAGGACGGGTGGAGTGATTTCTTTCTCTCTGTCTCTCTGGTTAGTGCACATGCCCTACAGCAATAAAGAAATAAATCCATATGTAGTACATCTATAATACGAGAATATAGACCATTTACTGTTGAAATGATTGAGAACTTTTATTTCATCCTGCCAGCATCATATTGTGACAATATTTTCAATTATGTTCGCCATACCAGCAGTCTTCAAATGGAGTATATGTCCAGGGAGCACTCATCGTTCGTGTGACAATTGTGTATTGTCCACCTGCTAATTTGCAGGCACTGTCCTAGGATTGCAGGGGAGCAAACAAACAAACAAAATAACAAAATGCGATACCGGCCCTAGGTGGACCTAGGACAACTCTGGAGAGTGAGCAGTGGGTGAGGTGGGGGGTGGGGAAGGGGGATCTGTAGTTTTCAAGTTATCCACCAGGGGGCAAAGTGTGCAAAGAATAGTTGTTCGCTATGAACATTTTCACCATGTTTTGATATAAATGTCTTTTTGAGGACCGCAGTTAATAGTTCGTAGTTCTCGAGTTCAAATTTACAAAGCGTTCCTTGCTAGGAGCCCATCTGTCCTGGGAAAGAAGAGGGCTGGTTGTGTTCCCTGGGAACATAGCTATAAGCTCTCCAAGGGTCTCAAAATTTTCTTCTCTTTTTCTCCCCATATTTCCCTATTTTTATAGATTAGATAAATTGTTTTCAGAGACCACTGAAGTGAGATCCACACTTAAATTCAAGAAATAAAAATTACCTTCTCTTTGGAACAGAATTAAGACACTCTTTTCTAAACTTAATTGGACCTTTATTCATCTTTAGCGCTCCCCAAAAAAGATAACAAAATTTCCCTTTTTGATCAATGGTTTATACAAGCTACGGAAGTACTTGTAGGTCATTGAGATGTAGAGTTTGAGATTTCCCTGTGTTTATTTACCGTATGAAATAAGGATCTTTATTTCCACATGAGTGTTCTTTGAACCTAAAAGTGAGATGCTAGGGAAGTTTCTCTGTATCATGCTGTCTTCAAGTCTGTGTTTTCTTCCCTTCTCTCTCCCTCTCTCTCTTGTTCTCTGTTTTTTAAATTTGCTAGAGGGTACGTTCCCTTGCTAGAGAGACAGAGGGAGAGAGAGAAAGCACCCTTCTTGGGGCATGGCCACACTGCAACCCCCCTCCTCCCTTTCCATCCTGTTGGGATTTTGGGCAAACATGCGTGTGCTCTTAGGGTTGCTTAAGCCTCTGGGTCCAGGACTTGAACTGATCCCAGCAGGCCTGTGTGCTCTTCTCCTAAGGTCATAACTAGTAAGAACATCAACATTTTCATATATACAGGTTAATAATTGCTATCCACATATTTACTTGGACTATGATAATTTGCAACATATTTCAAATATGTGGTTTGTAACAGAGTTTATAAATTGACCAGGAGGTTTAATAACATGTGCAGAAGAAGTAAAGGAAAAGTTGTTTTATATATAAAGTGAAAATGTGGGTTAAGTTTTCTGTTAGATGTGGTTGTTTTAGAGTTATCAGAACTCTGGGGTAACTTGTTTGAGGGAAAGTAAAAACATTTATATGAAGCTCCATTCTACTCGATAAACAACCAGGCACCAATTTATATCTGCTCTGCTTAACTAAGAGTCATGTTGAATTAATAACATGACCAATTAATAATTGTGATTCAGTTCATGGAGAAACATTTACATTTATTTGTAGATCTTAATGTAGTAGCCAAGGCTGTGGTACACCATTACTAGTGAAAATCTTATTCTTTTTTTTTTTGGTCAGAGGGCGCATACGGTCACCAGACAGGAACAGAGAGAGAGGGAGAAAGCATTCCCCAATGGAGCATTATCATACTACAATCTCTTCTCCATTTATCCATCCCACAAGGATTTTTTTTTGAGAGTTTTTTTTCTATAGGGCACATGTGCTCGCCAGAAAGACAGAGAGAGACAGAGAGACAGAAAGCGAGAAATCAGCCCCGGGGGGATGGCCACACCGCAATCCCTTCTCCTCCATTCTCCTCTTGGGATCTTGGGCACGCACACACAGTTTAAGCCACCAGATCCAGGACTTGAACCACAGTCGACTATATGGGAGTCCAGCGACATGGCCATTACGCCCACTACTGGTCTCTCCATTAGGATTTTGAACACATACATACCCATCAAATTTCCAAAGGCACTGGGACGAGGGTTCAAACTACCTTTGGCCATGAGGGATTCAGCTCCCTTAGCCACCATGGTATGGGGCCAACGAAAAACCATTTTTTAAAAAGAATTGTTTATTTAATTTTATTTATTATTATTAGCATTTAAAATTTTTTCTATAGGGCATGTGCTCTCACCAGATAGAAAGAAGAGAGAGAGAAAGAGAAAGTGAGAAAGTAAGCTGCCAGATTTGGGACTCAAACCAGGGTCAGCTATGTGGGAGTGTAGTGCCTTATCCACCACAGCACCTGCTGGCTCCACCATTTTAAATATGGTTTTTATTGAAAAAAGATTTTTACCTGTAGTTTGTCTGAACCAACAAAAAAACAATTCAAGGGTGTTCAAGGATACGAGATGCTCCTTGACTCAAGATAACAACATCCTGTTATCCATTCCCAATGATGGCAAAGCAAGAAAATACCTCAAAGTGTAGCCTAGCAAGAATTAGGAACTTTTGTTAGGAAGAGTAGAATTTTGAAGAAATTAAGATTATAAGCAAAGAAATGGAATATAAATGGTAGTTCATGGAATATCCTTCACTTGAGGTTTCTTAATTTTTATTTTTTAAACATGATTTTTACTTAAACATGGGCATTTTGCTTGGTTCTCCTAGACCTCTACCTTTCGGTTATGCAAATAGAGAGTTAAGGGTTACAGAGCCATTTTGAATATTGCTAGCAGTGGTACAACTTCACCAGAAGGCATGGTTATGACCCAAAGAAAAAACAACTCACAAAGAGAACACCGTAAAAACATCTGCTGTTGAGGCCAGCAGGTGGCATGGTGGTTAAGGGCACTGGACTTCCACATGGCCGACTATGGTTCAAATCCTAGACCTGGACTAGGACTCTCTCTTTGAATAAAATTAAAAAACAATAACAAATAAAAATAAATGAATAAATAATTCTTAAAAAAGAAAAACTGCTGTTTTACAAATTGCTTTGCTACCGCAGGCACAAAATCACAATGGCTACTAATAAATAGCTGTGGAACACTATTTTTTTCCTTATTTTTTACATTCAATCACTGCTTATCTTTACAACATGGAAAATGAGTTTTCTTAGCATGAATACTGGCATTTGATAGAAAGAGGACAACCATGCAAAACTTTAATAATTTTTTTAGACCAGGAAATGGGAACGTCTTTGTGGGAGATAGGGTTTTTCATCCACACCTTCTATGTAGAAAACATTCCAAGGTTAATTATTTTCTTTATCCACAAAATAGCGTTAAGCCAATAAATATTTTAAGGAGTGCATTAAAGAAGATATAACATCTTTACAACTATCTTCTCAGAATACAAGTAGTCTAATATTCCACAGCAAAATATTACAATAGAATAGGAAAAACAGTGTTGATATGTTATAAAGGACAAATGATAATAATTTAATCATGTGAAACATGATAAATAGTTGAAATACAGTCCACATAAGTAGCTTAAAACCAAAATGTTTTCTTGAATTATTTCACTTAGCATTATTTGTAATTATTATTATTATTTTAACTTGACCAAAGAGAGACAGAGAGAGAGAAAAAAAGTGAGAAAGCAAGCCGCCAGGTGGCAGGAAGACCCTGTTAATAGTGACTGTGTTTCTTTCTCTCTCTCTTGCTGTCTCTCACTGAATAAATATCTCTCATGTACTTCTTTCTCATGGAAGAAATACATGAATAAAAACTAATATAAATCTTATTTGATAAGTACAATAACTCATGTCTTGTGAAAGATATGAACAAGCAAGAGGAGACTTTTCTTAACAGAGTATTTTGGTTATTTACTTTTAAAATTTTATTGTGCAACATTCTCCAGTTGAGACAAGATGGTATATTTTAAGAGTCAAGGTATGTTATTAAGTACTTTAATATTTTTAGATGTCTTGGGACCAGCACTTAGCATAATGGTTATGTCACTGGATTCCTATGTAGTCGACCATAGTTAGAGTCCTGGACCCGGTGGCTTAAACTCACGCTGGGCGTGTGTGTGTGTGTGTGTGTGTGTGTGCCCAAGATCCCAAGAGGAGAAAGGAGGGGAAGGGATTGCACCTTAGTCATCCCCCCTGGGGGTGATTTTTAGGCTTTCTGCCTCTCTGTCTCTTTCTGTCTTTCTAGCGAGCGCACACACCCTTATAGCAAAAACCTCTCTTCCCCCCAAAATTTTTAGATGTCTGCTTTGAGAATATTTTTCAAAATCAATTTGTTTATTCAGTGCCACGAAAAAGACATTAATTTTAGGCATATTAACAAAAGTATTTCTTTCTTTCTTTTTTTCTTTCTTTCTTTCTTCTTTCTCTCTTTCTTTTTTTCTCTCTTTCTTTCTTTCTTTTTTAAAGGTTTTTGCCATAGGCTGCATATGCTCATTAGAAGAGAGAGAGACAGAGAGACACAGAAAGAGGGAAACTGAGAAATCATTCCCTGGCGGATGCCAAGCCACAAATCCCTTCTCCGTTCTTTTCTCAGGATTTTGGGTATGCATGCCAGGTACCAGTGTGATTTTCAAGCCATCGGGTCCAGGACTCAAACTGTGATCAACTAGGTGGGAGTTCAGTGCCTTAACCACCATACCATACCACCTGCTGGTCCCCCAAAATAGATTTCTAAAGCTGAGAAACAGGCTCAAAACCAATATAAATCTGTTGTAGTAATAAATGCTGCCCTGTGAGAATTGTCACAAGGCATTGGATTTGAGGCCAGACTGGTGGGCTAGTGATTAAGGGAGTTGGATTCTACATGGCTGATCTTGTGGTTCAAGTCCTAGACACAGACCTGGTGATATAAGAAACATGTCAGGCACATGTGAATGCATGCACCAAATCATGACAGGTTAGAGAAATGCAGAAGGTCTCCTGGCATGACCACACCCCCGTTCTCCCTCTCTCTCTCTTTCTGGCAAAGCACACAAACTTTCTGGCAAAAATTTTTAATATGTATATATAAATAAAAGTTTGTTCTCATTCAAGAGTTTTTCATTTCTCTGGCCTATTATTTATAATAGCCATAATGTTTTTTAGATGGCATTCTGGAAAACACTTCATTTTCTTTCTTTGATCCAATATTAAATAAAAGAAGGCAAGAAACACAATTTTTTTTTGAGGGGGAGAGAGTTTTGTTATAGGGCACATGCACTTGCAAGAGACAGAGACACATGAGGAGAGAAATCAATACCCCCATGGGGATGGCCAGGGAGCAATCCTTTCTCCATTTTCTTCTTGGGATCTTGGTCATGCATGCACATGTCTCAGTTGAGTTTTAAGCCCCTGGGGCCAGGACTAGAACCACAGTCGACTAAGTAGGAGCCCAGTGACATAACCATTATGCCATCTGCTACTCCAAATAAATACAAATTTTTAAAATAAGAACAATAAGAACAAAAATTTCCAAAGGGAAATTAAATGAATAACTATGAATTCCTTTGTAAACATGACTACCTACATTAGATTTTTTTCTCTCTCTCTTTTTTTTAAGAGGTTTTTGCATAGAATATGTGCACTCACCAAAGAGAAAGACAGTGAAAAGGAAAATGAGAAATTACCGCCTGGGGGATAGCCATGCAGCAATCCCTTCTCCATTCTCCTTCTGGGATTCTGGGCATGGGCACACTCACACCAGGAGTGAGTTTCAAGTTGCTGGGTCCGGGACTCGAACTGCAGTCAACCACATGGGAATCCAGTGCCTTAACTACTATGCCACCTGCTAGCCGCTGAAAAACTCTTAAATAAGATGATAAATAATGGTATTGTACATATTGGTAGTCTGTATGAATACAAATAACAATTTGTAGAATGTTATCATAATTCAGTATTGTATTGCATTTAGTATTGACAATTGGTATTTGCTATTTAACTGGTATTAGTACATTTGTTTAACTCTCAGTTAAATACAAATATTGAATACAATAATATGTGCAATACCAACTCTGAAGCAAAAATACGTATTAAATTTACCACCTAATAACTAACCATATTCAGTAATTCAGTTGTAGTTCCTCATGTCATTATTTTTAAACATAAATACGCAAGTAAAGAAGTCTGTATTAAAGTTAGAGCTCAACTTTCTAGCTTACCTTTGAAACTTGATTATATTAGGTCATCATGCTTATTTTTACAAAAGTAATTTTTCAAAGTGAAAAATGATTTTACTTTTAAAAAATACTTAAAAGTAATTTGAGATCCTCAAATCCCTTGTTTGTTTATTTTATATATTTTTTAAAAACAAATTAGGGAGGAACATAACTAAAGATTTTGTCTTCAAATAGTTTCCTTTGGAAAATGTCAACAACTTAAATATTTAAGATGTGATTAACTACTTACAAAGAGACTGAAAACAATACCTTAGGTATATGTGTCCCCGAACATACATATTTCTGATTTAGACTTTTAAACTGTCAATACTGGAGAGACAATGCCATTGACATGTACCTGGCACTAGTCCTTCTAGTTAATTTCTTCCCCAGAGAGTGGTTGTGGGCGACAGAGTGGCGTCCCGGCTTCCCAGGTTGTTGTACTGACAAACTGCAGTGGTGGTAAAGTCAAGGAGCCTGACAAAATCTCATTAATCATTTTAAATTAAATCCAACCTTCTTGTCCAACCATGCCTAGAAGAAACTTTTTTTTTTTTTTTTAAACAAACGAAAATTTTCTCAGTAAAGATTTGGTATCTTTTGGTTGGTCTTTAATTTGAATAGACAAAAATAAAACAAAACAAATCCACTTCTCTAAGCTTGAAAACAAAACATTTATCCAGATATGATTTAACTTATCAACCAAGTGTCTTTTTAAAATAAAACAAATTCTAACTAAAAATATATGGAAACATTCTGAGGAGAATTTGTATTAGGCAATTAGAGACACAATTTATCTTTATTTGCTGAATAGTTGGATGAATTAATTTTGTTCTATAAAAATACATAATCTTTAACAAGATTCTAAAGAAATAAGAGACAAAACCTTTATTATCCAAAATATGTTGGCATATTTTATCCAGTCTCCTCTTTTCATTCATAGATTTTACCAAAGATTTTATACAGTAAAGGTGAGTATAATGTGTATATATATAATATGCATATGTATAATATGTGTATATGTACAATTTCATATCCTTTTAAATATTTATCCTACTTTTTTTCTATACTATTCTTAAGCATCATGGCTTTATAATAGCATGAGGATGCATTCTGGTCTACTTGACTAGTGCCCAACATGGTATCTGGTACATAGACTATTCTCAAATATTTCTTGGTTATGTGTTAGAATGCTGTATTTGTTAGAAAATTGTATTCATAACATTGTCAAAAATAAAACTTATGAGATATGCAGATTCTTCAACTTTATTTTGGGCATGCATGCATGTGCACCCAGTGTTTTTCAAGCCACTGGGTCCAGGACTTGAACTGTGGAGTCAGCCATGTGAGATCCAGTGCCTTAACTATGATGCCACCTGATGGCACATAAACTTTTTTTTTTGGTAAGAAAGAAGTTTATCAATTTTATTTATTTGTTTTTTTTTTCTTTTTTTGGAGAGGTTTTTGCTATAGGTCGCGTGCGCTCGCCAGACAGACAGAGAGAGACAGAGAGATAGAAAGCAGGAAATCACCCCCCAGGGGGGATGGCCACGCCGCAATCCCTTCTCCTCCATTCTCCTCTCGGGATCTTGGGCACGCACGCACACGCGCCTGGCGTGAGTTTAAGCCACCGGGTCCGGGACTCGAACCGCGGTCGACTACGTGGGAGTCCAGTGACATAGCCATTATGCTAACTGCTGGTCCCTATTTGTTTTGTTTTTATGAGAGAGAGAGAGAGGGACACTCAACAGGATCTTGTCACACTGTGATGGTACCCCATTCTTCCAGCCAGCCAGAATCACTAGTGTGATATAGTCAAAATGTTTAGGGTCAACCTGGGATCTGAACCCCTGGTCTTCAGGGTGGTTCCAGCACTACAGAGTGCCACCACAGATGGTCCCAATGACTTAGATTCTTGAAGGTTAAAAGAGAAGGTGGGGGGAGGAGCAATGGACAATCTTAAAGTAGCAGTGATTCATCTAGACATTGAAAATCAGAAGTCCTAGGATGATGAACTTATGTCTCGAATAATACATATGTTGAACCTGTCTTAATGTTTTTAAAAAGCTAAATAATATATTCTGATTTGTCAATTGTGTACACCTGAGAAGTCTGAATGTATTTTTTTAATGCTAATATAAAAACTGAAGCAGAGTTAAAATAATTCTAATGGACTTAACAAGAAACTGCTTCAGGCCAGTGTCTGTATTAGATACTGGAGGGGATAGAAGAAAAATATATTGGGTCTTTGGAAAAGTCATGAAGCATTTTCACATAGAAAAATATGTCATGTTTTTTCCAATGACCCAATAATTTCCATCTGTGGTCCAACCACAGTGGTGCAAGCAGGACAAAGCTGTGGTTAAGGCTGCAGGGGAGGCTTGGGTTCAATTCTGGCCTAACCTGAACAGCATAGGCATGGTGGCATGTACCTGTGGTCCTTGTCTTTAGCTGACTGGGAGGCAGGTCTCTACAAGGAGACTCTGTCAAAAATCTCTCTCTCAGGGGAACCAGCAGTTAGCGTAATGGCTATGTCGCTGGACTCCCACGTAGTCGACCGCGGTTTGCGTCCCAGACCCGGTGGCTTAAACTCACGCCGGGTGCGTGTGCCCGAGATCCCAAGAGGAGAATGGAGGAGAAGGGATTGCGGTGTGGCCATCTCCCCTCGCTTTCTGTCTGTCCGTCTCTCTCTGTCTGTCTGGCAGGCGCACGCGCCCTATAGCAAAAACCTCTCCAAAAAAAAAATCTGTCTCTCATTTTAAAAACAAAACAAAACAAACAAAACAAAACAAAACACCTGTAGGAATTGAAAAGGTCCCGGGAAGGAAAGAACTGAAAACTTTCAAGGACAAATAACTTCTCACAGGTAAATAGGCAGGAGGGATTCCAGAGGAGAAAACAGAGCAAATGAGTGGAAAGATGAAAATGCAGGATTAATCAAGATTAGTGTTAGTTTTAACAGAACACAGTCAGGAAAAATCCAATTGATAAAAAATTTGGAGGGAGTTCTAAAATTTTAAAGCATTTTCTTTTTTCTTTCTTCCCTCTTTCCTTTTTAAAAATTTCCTTTCTTTTTTCTCTCTCATCCCCCCCACTCCACCCCCTTCTTTCTCTCTTTCAAAGTAGGACCTAGATCCTGGAAAACACAAATGGTAACCATGGATAGGAAAGATTCACAGACATCTGTCGTGTCTACAGGAAGATTTACTGCTGAGTGAAGCAAGCCAGGCTATGACAGAGAGACATTGTATGTCTCCACTTAATACTGACAATCTGCACTCTCTGGTGGAAACTGAAAGACTAGAGGCTATAGAAGCATGGGAAATGGTGAGAGATATTGAAGACAGTATGGGAAGAGGGTGGGAGAAGGAGGAGAGTATGAGAAAAAATCTTAAGGTGAAAAATAGAGAGGCAGGGCATTTATGGGACACAGAAATGGATTATTATCTGTTGATGATAATGTGCATAGTATCCTGAACTGGACTGGTGTGAAGTGTATTCATGGTGGGTAAATTTAGTTTATAAGCTAAGTGATGTATACATATTGAATATATTGAATGTATAAAATAATTTTTTTTAATTGAAAAATAAATGCCTATCTTATGCTAAAAAAAAAAAAAAAAAAAAAAAAGGAAGGATTCACTAGTAGTACCCAACTGATACAGCACATTATGGGCTTGAAACTACACAGTCCTTATTGGGGAGGGAAGGTGTAGACAGGCCTGAGTTGCCCTGAACCATAAGCACTTTTGTGGGTTTCAGCGAAGCTCAGATTACACATTGGGTAACGGAGAGTTTGTCTGGTGACAATATAAAAGCCATTAGCAGTACTGTGATTTTCTGGCTTCAAAGAATTGAGCCCCAAGTGGAAAAGGTAAACTCAATAAGGCCAAGTACAGATGAGAAAAAAACCACTTCCTTGAGCTGCAGCACATGCGAGCCCAGCAACTCCTTTGAGTTCTCCTTCTTTAGGTCTTGGGATATTATTCTTCTCTGGCCTTTCTACAATTTTAATGAAATCTTTTTCTGACTTCTTTTTCTTTACCAAAACCTAAAATGCTGTGTTTCCCAATTATTTTTTTACTCAACGTATTCCTAAGAGAAATGACCTCTTCCCATGCTTCACTTAGCATAACATACTTCAAATATTAATAGGACTCTTAACTTACGTATCCAGCTCTCACTTCCCCCTCCCCCTTTTTTCACTGTCAGAGGGCACATATGCTCACCAGAGAGAGACAAAGTGAGAGAGAACAAAAGCGTGAGTGAGAAAGCACCTCCTTCAATGGGTTGTAGTCACACTGCAATCCCTTCTCCTCTATTTCTCCATCTTGTTGGAATTTTGGGCATGCACTCGTAATCACCTGGTATATTTTTCAAGCCACCAGGGCAGGATTCAAATAAGTCAGTCATATGGGATCCAGCTCCCCTACCCACTCAGCTAAATTTTCTCTCTCTCCCCTTTAGTCCTATTCTCTAGCCACAATCCATAAATGTCTTATTAAGACTTTTGAGTTCAAGAATACAAAAATTAAAATCATTATCTTTTCCAGTTTACTGAGCTAGTTGCTTCTCCTCAGTTACCTCTGATAATTGAACAAGAATCTCACATTAGAAAGCTTTTTTTAATTCAAAATTACCAAATTCTATCAATTTCCAGGTATTAAAAATTCTTTCTTTCTCTACAAATATTGCTATTTCTCTAGTTCCATTCTTACAACAGAAACTGACAGGAAGAGAACAGTCCTTAACCTTAATCAGATCACATTCAATAAAGGAGCTGGACATGTAGAAAGTTAAGAGTATAATTACTATAACTTAGATATGTACAAATGCTGAGGCTTACAGAGAAAGAAGCAAGTTACCCTAGTGCTATAAAGGGTTCAGAGTCTTTGAAAGCTTTTTAAAGAAATTACATTTAAAGTGGATCTTAGTGGATGAACAGGGGAACTCTTAGTACAGTAAGGGAGAAAGAGATATCAGAGAAAGCTTCTAAAAGGGAAAGAGAGACTGAGGAATGTTTGAAATGAAACTTAAAGTTAAGCTGAGACCAGGTTGTAAAGGGTCTTATATGCCATACTAAAGATACTATTGCATACTTAATTTTGCAGGGCAAAGGGAAACACAAAGACTTTAGACAGTTAACTATCATCAGTAATTGGTGTTTTAGACAAAATTGTTAAACTTAAAGATGGTGCAATAGTTCTTAACTCCAGGTGATTTGTCTCCACAGTAAGTGCTTAGAAATACGCAGAGACCTTATTTGTACATCACAATGACTGGGCATGCTACTCGCATCTATTCTGCAAAATCCAGGCATACTTATGTCCAATAATGCTTATGTCTTATAAGGGGCAGTTTCTCATAATGAAGACCATCTTTCCCCACTGGGAAACACCGAATTGCTAATTTAGTAAATGTTTTAAATGTTTACTATTAAGGTCTTTCCTAGATGGAATATGTTAAAAATTTCTACTCACCTAGTTTTAAAAGCAACAAGGAGTAAACTCCTATTCAGTAATCATAGGACATGGTTTAAAGGGTAATACTCAATTGGAAAGGATTCCATTTCAAGTGATGGTCATGAAGCTTTCCAATCAACCCTCCCACTGATAAAACTATAAACACTGGAAAAAATTAAAAAGTCAACCACCTAAAAGTAATGAAAAAGCACCCAAAAGCAGGCTGATCTTACAGAGGAGGGAATACTTAGAAGAAGAAATCATTGGGTGAATCTGCTAGATTTATAGCTCTTAGCCTGAGGGCAGACTCCATTCTGCATCATGTGGAGGAGATATAGTTTAATTGACTTGACGAACCACAGGGTAAGGACAACGACAGCTACTGGAAAACGCACAGGGGAAATCCTGGGAAGGAATAAACTAGAAAGAGATATCACCCCAAATTCTGTGTATGAACTCTGCCCCCAAATTCTGGCTGGGCTCTGAAGCATGGATGCATCAAACGGATTAGAGGCAGAGCAGCCAGGTAAGGAACTGAACTGAAATCTGCACTGCCACCAGCTGCAAGGGAGCCTGAGCTTGGGGTTGGGGGCTTAGCCAAGTTAACTGACTGCTTAAACACAAACTCTTTGGAGAAATGTGTATCAGAATCCAGGGTTTCTACATTTTATTCACCATGTCCAGGACACAATCTAAATTATGGAACATACAAAGAGACAGAAAAATATAACCCATGTTCAAAAGAAAAGAAAATCAAAGAAGACTGATAACAAAATGATTCAGAATATGGGAATGAACAGAACAGACAAGTTTTTTTTTTTCTTTTTTTTTTTTTTTAATGCCAGAGGGCATGTGTATATGTCAGAGAGAGAAAGTGCTCCCCCCATAAGGCCTGGTCATACCGCAATCCCTCTTTCCTCCATTCTTCTTCCCATAAGGATATCAGGTTTGTATGTGTGCATGTGCACACACACATGCATGGATACACACATTTGGCATGTTTTTCAAGGCACCAGGACCAGGGTATAAACCATGGTTGGCCAAGTGGGATTTGGCTACCTCTACACAGTGCTCAATCACCGCACTATGGGGCTGCCACCAGCCAAGTATTTTAAAGCAGCTATTGTATGTTCAAGGATGTAAGAGAAAACGTGCATGTAAATGAATGAAAAGATCATAAATTTCAGCACAGAAATATAAATGATAAAAACTAAATGGAATGTCTAGCACTAGTAAATACAGTGATTGAAAGAAAAAAAGTTAACTGGATGAACTTATAAGTACAGAAGAGTCAGTGAAATAAAATACAGCACAAGAGAAAAAAGTCCAAGTGAAGGAAAAAAAACATGGAAAATATCAAGAGCCTTAAACACCTGTAAGACAATATTGAAAGGTCTAGTATATGTGAAAATGAAGCTCTAGAAGGAGAGGAAAAAGAAAATGAGACTGGAAAAAAAATCTGATGAAATAAAGCTCACAAAGATGACATTATACGTGAGGAGGGTGTAGGGAAGGCAATTTGAGCATTACTGATAAAGTGCCCAAGGGGAAAGAAAAAACTGTTAACCAGAATTATACATTCAAAAAAGTATTCTTTAAAAAAGTAAAAAAAAGACATTTTCAGATGAAAGAAAATTATCATTAATTTCCAGCAGACCTGAATTTGATGGTAAAATTTTTCAGTTTAAAATGGCTAATACAAGGAAACTTGTACTTTAAGAAGAAATATTACATCAAAAAGGATAATCTGGCTAAATATGAGCTTTTTTCCTTAATTTATTTAAAATGTATATGCCTGTTCAAAGTATATTCTAACATTATAGTTTATAATATATGCTGTATGTAATACATGTCTACTGTCTGATAATGAAGAAGTGGAAAATGGGCCTCTATGATGACAAGATTCCTATATTTTATGTGAAGCAGTACAATATATATATATATTTTTTGAGAGGTTTTCGCTATAGGGTGCGTGCGCTCGCCAGACAGACAGAGAGAGACAGAGAGACAGAAAGCGAGAAATCACCCCCCAGGGGGGATGGTCACGCCGCAATCCCTTCTCCTCCATTCTCCTCTCGGGATCTTGGGCACGCACGCACACGCGCCCGGCGTGAGTTTTAAGCCACCGGGTCTGGGACGCAAACCGCGGTCGACTATGTGGGAGTCCAGCGACATAGTCATTACGCTAACTGCTGGTTCCCAAAGCAGTACAATATTAACTTTCAGTAACTGGCGTAAAGTTTTATGTCTTGATGTTTGATTTACATAGGTGCATCTGTCTGTGAAGACTCGATGATTAGGACACATAATATTCATGCATTTCATTGAATGTAATTTTACCTCAAAATAAAGCTAAAAATTTAATCCCTAGTAAATTATATTAAAGTTTATCTTCAGGAGTAAAGTGTACTGATGTCTGAAACTTAGTTTTACCTGTATCAGAACAATAAGATGTGTTGATAAATGGATACAGGTTTGAATGAATATGTGATAAAGTAAATACAGTAAAATTTTAATTATAGAATCCAGGTGGTCAGTATATTCCAATTTTCTATAATATATTTAAACTTTTCTATATGTTTGACTAACTCCACTGCCCATCCATATTTATAATCAGGTCAGTGTGAAAAAATAAAAAAGGAAGAGAAAAGTAACTGGGAAATGGAGATACAAATAAAGTGAAAAGAGATTGTCAAGATAAAACCGAGAACTGGAGGGTAAGAGAAAGGCAGGTATCAAAAGAAACAAAGAAAAGATAGAAAGAGGTAGAGGGCAAAGTGCCATTCGCTGGAAATAAGAACAATAGTAAACAGCTGTTATTTCTACCCTTTGTCTTTTATTATTATTTTTTAAGAGATTTTTGTTATTAGAGTGTGTATTCTTGCCAGAAAGACAGAAAGTGAGAAATCATCCCCAGGGGGATAACCACACTACAATCCCTTCTCCTCTATTCTCCTTTCAGGATTTTGGGCACACATGCACGAATGCCCAGCATGAGTTTCTTGAAACTTGGTCAGTCGTTTTTTGTTTTTCAATACTTATTTTCATTTTATTTATTCATTCATTCATTTTAAATTTGCTCTCTCTCTCTCTCTCTCTCTCTCTCTCTCTCTCTCTCTCTCACACACACACACACACACACACACACACACAGAGAGAGAGAGAAAATGTGAGAAAGCAAGCCACCAGGTCTGGGACTTGAACAGTGGTCAGCTATGTGAGAGTGTCCAGAGCCTTAGCCACTACGCCAACTGCTGTCCCAGGTCAGTCAGTTTTTAAGTTAAAAATCAGAATGAATTGGGGCCAGCAGGTGACATGGTGAAGGCACTGGATGCCCATATGGCCAATACAGTTAAGTTTTTGGCACAGTGCTTAAAAATCATGCCTGGCGCTGTGTGTGCATTTCCAAAATCCCTAGAGGAGAATGGAGACGAAGAAATTGCAGCATGGCCATCCCCCTGGGGAGTTATTTCTCATTTTTACTCTCTCCCTCTCATCGAGCACATGTGCCCCATAGCAAAAAGCTATAGAAAAAAATTGAGTTATTTTGTCATAGAATTCAAAATTATACACGAGAAAATTTAATTAGCTTCAAAATCTTAAAAATTGTTCACTATTAGCCTAAAAGTCCCTCTGATGTTGAAAGTTGTTTGTTATGATTTGTGCTTCAAAACTCTGTAGTACAACTATTTCAGTTATATTAACCACTATTGTCTTAGGGTTACATCTTGGAGGAAGCCAGGCTTCTACACCTTTAGTAATGAGTTTCTACTCCCCTAAATCTCTCCTCCTAGCCTCTACCACCACATAATGTATCATTCCAAAGCTTATGTTTTTTTGTTTAAAGGTAACATTTATTTTAATTGCAGTTGTTAAGGTGTGGTTCTGAGAGTGGGTATTTTATTTATTTATTTTTTATTGCCAGAGAGAGAGAGAGACAGAGAGAGAGAGAGAAAGCACACTTCCCTACCCACCCCAATATGATGTGATCATGCTGCAGTCTTTCTTCCTCCATTTCTCTATCCTGTCAGGATTTGGGGCACACAAGCACATGCGCTCGGCGTATTTTTCACGCCACTGGAGCCAGGATTGGAACTGTGGTTGGCCACTGGGTCCCTATGCATGACATTTAATCACTGCACTATGGGGCCAGTCCTCTTAGAGGTAACTTTTAACTCGGCATATAAATATTGTTCTCTATCATTCCAATCTGTGTATTTTAATGATCAATTAACTGTTAAGTAAGCTGTACTTTAAACATTTGCTCTTATCCAACTTTTATGAAGACAACAATAATCTCAGATCAGAATCAAATAAACTTCAGAACTCCGTTTGAGAGAAAAGGAAAAACTTTAGTTAAAATCTTTACAATAAAATAATTATGATTATAAATCTCTTTAGTTAAATATATACACATTGCATGGTATTTTAAAAAAGAATGGAAATGGATAAAGTTTTTCAGGCAAATCTAATGCACAAATACACCATCTTTTAGAGTATAATGTAAGTCAGTTTAACATTCTTTAACAGCTGTGTCAGATAATGGCTCTGCTTTGTGCAAAACATGATAAGCAAAATTAAGAAAAATCTTGCAGAATTACTTAGTTCCCCAAGGAAATTACTAAGAAAAAAAGTTAAAGAAAAAAAGGTTGTACACTCAAGCTTGATTGTATACAGAGGCTAGAATGACCAGCACTGATGTAATCCCCGTATCTGCTAAATAAGTCCTTGGGTAGTTTTAGTCTGAAGTAAAAACGTGAAGTCCTAGCAATTGTGCTTTTATGCAGCCACGTGGCCAATAAGGTAGATGTTGTCGTAAAGGTGCCCTACAAAATCTTCACTAATGTTTTGAGCAGCACGGCGGGTATTTCGAATAAATTCTCTTTTTGACATTTTATTCTTCACATGAGGGCTAGTGAGGTCAATAGAAAGTAGAATCAAAGAGTAGCACAGTACATAGACAGCATCTGGAAGAGAAAAGAAACACTTCCAATTACGAGCTGGTTTAAAAAATATGATCCCAAAGGCATTATATAAGGCAGAAATATTCACAATATTGAGGAAAGATCATAGCTAACCGTAGGGTGTTCAATCCAGCCCAGCTGGCCTGGGACCTTCCAGTTTAGTATTGAAAGTTTTGCATCCTGAAAATCCTCCAGTCTCGGGACTGTTAACGTAACTGAATACTATTTCTTCAATTTAAAAGAACTTTAGAATAGTTTATACTGAAAACTCATTCTGTACTTGAAATTTTAGAACTGACTTATTTTCATTTTTGCTTTCAGATGTAATATTTCCCCTCAAATATCTATGAAATAAATAAATAAATCTGTATGAAATACATCTGTATTATCAGTATATTTCTATCCCTGTTCTAAAAAATCAGCAACATATCTACATAAATGCTTATACAAAAGCCTGCCTGAATTTTGAAAGCATCTTAAATGACAAGAAAATACACTTGGTATTTGGTATTTGGTACTAGAAAATAAAATGCAAAAATTCTTAAGATTATTAAATTATTCTTATTTGTTCTTCAAATATCCATATTTACATTTATATATTATTGGGTCAGCAGAAAAGACATGTATTTTTATAAGTTTTTCCATGTAAAAATGAGTCATAACTTCTCCAATCCAATAATTTCAAGGATCAATTTTAGGGAAAAGATTGCAATGCTTGAGCACCATGCAACAAATAACCTTCTTCCTTATATATGCTCAGGGCAATATTTGATGTTTAATATTAATATTAAAATTAAAATTGGGATCAGCAGTTGGCGTAATGGCTATGTTGCTGGACTCCCATGTAGTCAACTGCGGTTCGAGTCCTGGACCCAGTGGCTTAAACTCACGCCAGGCATGTATGCATGTGTGCCCAAGATCCTGAGAGGAGAATGGAGGAGAAGGGATTGCAGCGTGGCCATCCCCCCAGGGGGTGAATTCTTGCTTTCTGTCTCTCTGCCTCTCTCTTTCTGGTGAGCGCATGTGTACTATAGGAAAAACCTCTCCAAAAAAAGAAAATTAAAATAGTAAGAAATATATTTGCTACTATAACATTTTTATTTTGGAACCCTACAGTCTTAAGAGAGCTAAGTTAAACATTATGTCTTGTAAAGCAGGTTCAACAAATTTCACATCATAGGTAAATGTTTTGTAATCTCTGCTAAGATAAGCACAATAAGACTTTTGATATGAACAGATTAAATAAAGCTATATCAAATTTTAATTTTAGAAATCTAGAAGGGGGCCAGTAGGTGGCACTGGATTCCCATATGGCTGACCACAGTTCAAGTGTGGGCATGGAGGCTTGAAAATCACACTGGGTGCATGTGCATGCATGCCCCAAATTCCAAGAAGAATGAAAAAGAGATTATGGTGTGGCTATCCCTACTTGAGGGTTAGGAGGTGATTTCTCACTTCCCCTTCTCTGTCTCTCTCTGTCAAACGCGCATGCCCTATAGCAAAAACCAATAAATAAACAAAAATCTAGAAGACACAGGCTATACTACACATGAGCAAAAAAACATATATGAAGGGTCTTCAAAACCTCATGAAAAATATGTATTGTGAGAGAAAAAAAACTATATATACATTTAAAAATTCTTTGTATCAAAATAAACCTACACTATTATAACATATTTGACCAGTACTGAGGTTGAGGCAATAAGAATAAGACATTAATTTGAAAAGTGCCCTTATTATGAGAAACATAACTCTGCTAAAATAGATGCAAAGACAAACATCAAATTTTTGATGAAACTTGGGTAGAAGAGTGGTAAAATCACTGATGCTTTATAAAAAGTTAATAGTGATAATGTCCCAGCAGTTTACAAATGGATAACTTGTTTTAAGAGGGGATGAGACAATGTTGGAGATGATGCCTGCAGCAGAAGGCCATCCACATCAATTTGGGAGGAAAATATTAATCTTGCTTGTGCCCTAATTGAAGAGGAATAACGACTAAGAGTAGAAACAATGGCCAACACCTGACATCTTAATCGGTTTAGTTTACACAGTTCTGACTGAAAAATTAAAGTCAAGCAAACTTTCTGCTTGATGGGGGCCCAAAGTTTTGCACCCAGATCAGCTTCAAATAAGAGCAGGATTTTTAATGAAAACTTTAAAGAATTATTTTATTTATTATTATCATTATTTAGTTTGATGAGAAAGAGAGAGAGAGAGAAAGTGAGAAAGCAAGCTGCTCGGTCCAGGACTTGAACTGTGGTCAGCCATGTGGGAGTCCAGCGCCATAACCATCATGTAACCTGTCAGCCTCTTTAAATGGAAATTTTAAACAAGTGGGATTAAGATTCTGAAGCTTATTTTTTTTTTAAAGTGGTTTTTGCAATAGGGTGTGTGTGCTCAACAGAGAGAGAGAGAGAGAGAGAGAGAGAGAAAGAGAGACAGTGAGAGGGAAAGTGAGACATCACTCGCCAGGGGGGGATAACCACACAGCAATCTCTTCTCTTCCATTCTTCTCCTGGGATCTTGGGCATACACACACATGCACCAGGTGTGATTTTTTTTAAGCTACTGGGTCCAGGACTTGAACCACAGATGGCCATGTGAGAGTCCAGCAATGTTCTTGGAAAAATTATAACAGGAGATGGCACATGGCTTTTCTAGTATAACCCTGAAAACCAAGCATGATCAAAGCAATGACTGCCATGGAGAGAAAAATGGTCCAGTCAAAGCAAATCAGTCAAGAACAAAGGTCCTGGCAACAGTTTTGGGGATCCTCAAGGCATTTTACTTGTTGACTTTCTGGAGAGCCAAAGAATCGTAATATCTGCTTATTATAAGTGTTTCGAGAAAGTTAGTTGAAGCTTTGGAAGATCTCCCAGGAAAGCGCCATCAGAGAACCCTTCTCCACCAGAACAAAGCTCCTGCTCATTCCTTCATCAAACAAGGGTAATGCTGGAGAGTTTCGATGGGAAAATCATAGGCATCCACCTCACAGTCCTGATTTGGCTATTTCTGACTTCTTTTTTGGTTCCCTAATCTTAAAAAAAAAAAAAAGAAAACCTTAAAGGGCAGTGATTTTTCCTCAGTAATTAACATTAAAAAAAAAAAGACTGCCTTGACATGATTAAATTCTCAGGACCCTGAGTTCTGTAGGGATGGTCTAAATGGCTGGTATCATCACTTACCACTTAAATGTGATGGAGCCTATGCTGGGAAAAATAAAGTTTATATTCTTAATTTTTATCTATAATTTTATTTTCACAAACTTTTGGAAATCTGTCTCTTATATATTTATTTACATACACACACTATAAAGTTAGTTATGTTTAAATTATTTTCAGTAAAAAATGGTGTTAATTATGTAACATCTAGGTTACTAGAAGCTTTAAAAATAATTTTGCACATTTTCAATTAGATCAGTGAAATATTCAACACTAAAACAAGAAGAATTTTAATGAAATATGTAGCTAAATCTAACTTTCTTCCTAAAATACTTTAATTACCATGTACACAGCAGCTATGACAAACTATTCATTTTTTTCTAATGTGTATTTACTTAGTTCTTCTGAGGGAGGGTGTGAGAGAGGAAAAAGGAGAGAGAGAAAGGGAGACACAAGTACTCCCAGAAAGTTCTTCATGCTGTGATCCACCCCCCCATCTCGGCCTGCCTAGATTACGGGTGTCTGTGCATGTGCCTGGTATGCTCAGAAAGGTTCCAGGATACGACCCCAGGACCTTTCCCATATGGGTACAGTTGTGTTACTGTTGTGCCACCTCCTGATCTCCAAAGTATTCTTTCTTTTTCTTTTTCCAAGAATTATTTTATTTAACTTTATTTATTTATTTTAATTTGACCAGAGAGGGACAGGGCGAGAGAGTAAGAGAGTAAGAGAGAGAGAGAGAGGGAGAGAGAGAGAGAGAAAGTGAGAAAACAAGCCATCAGGTCTGGGACTAGAACAGCAGTCAGCCATGTGGGAGTCCAGCGCCCTTATCCACTATGGCACCTGCCGGCCCCCGTCTAAAGTATTCTTTCTAAGCTCACACTAAATGATATATTACATAGAAGTAGCCCCACTACAAGCAGTAAAACAAGTATTTGTAATTATCGGAGGTGTTTTCCTCCACAGTGAGGAAAATGTCTCATACACTACTTTTTTTTTTTTTTTTTTTTTTTACCTGGAAAGGAGGGAGAGCGAGAAAGAGAAAGTAAAATACCATATGAATTCTTACCAGGACTAAGGCCAAGTTCTCGCATTAAATCAGGGTTACAAGCACAAAACCTATGTGAGAACTTTGTTATAAGAGTTTCAAGATATTCCCCACGCTCTTCAGGGGCATGGATATGACGAAAAAATTCTCTCAGTGCATTTGGCAAGAACTGATTTCTAAAATTATGCAAGGTTACGAGGTCGTCCAAGACATCTCTCCTAAAAAGAGAAAAAGGTAGCATTAGTTAATGTTTTACTATAAAAAAGAGTGATAAGAAAAACCACGAACTGTCATTTTTTTGGATACAAATACTTTATTAACAGACAAGCTAAACCTGTAGGATTATATATACCTCTTATATACCTCTTAAAATTAAAAAAATCTAAGTATGATTGCTTAAGAAATTTAAACAATTGTGATTTTTTTTTTTAATTTTTTAGACAGATTTTTGCTATAGTGCATGCACTCACTGGAGAGACAGAGAAAATAGACAGACAGAAAGCGAGAAATCACCCCCGGGGGGATAGCCACACCGCAATCCCTTCTCCTTCATTCTCCTCTCAGGATTTTGGGCACGCATGCACATGTACACAGTGTGAGTTTCTTTTTGTTTGTTTGTTTGTTTGTTTTTTTAGAGGTTTCTACTATAGGGCGCATGCGCTCGCCAGACAGACAGAGAGACATAGAGACAGAAAGCGAGAAATCACCCCCCAGGGGGATGGTCACACCGCAATCCCTTCTCCTCCATTTTCCTCTCGGGATCTTGGGCACGCACACACACGCGCCCGGTGTGAGTTTTAAGCCACCGGGTCCGGGACGTGAACCGCGGTTGACAACGTGGGAGTCCAGCGACATAGCCATTACGCTAACTGCTGGTTCCCCACAGTGTGAGTTTCAAACTGCCAGGTTTGGGACTTGAATCACGGTTGGCATGTGGGAATCCAGTGATGTAACCATTATGCCACCTGCTGATCTCATTATTGTGAAATCTTTTATGAAAAGGTTATAACAAAACAAAATAAGGTAAAGTTAGTAATTCTACTTAATAAAATGAAGAAAAAAATTTTGTAGTATTAAAAAAGGCAGCTTTGGGTCAGTTGGTGGCATGGTGAAGGTGGCTGCATCCCACTTGGCCAACTGTGCTGCTTGAGTCCTGGAACTGAAAGACATGCTGGATGTGAGTTCATGCATGGCCAAAACCCTGAGAAGAGAATGGGAGAGAAGGGATTGCAGTGTGGCCATCCCCCCTTGAGCATGCTTTCTTATATTCCTTCTTTCTCTCTCTCTCTTTCTCCGAAGGTACACATGCTCTACAGCAAAATTGAAAAGGAAAAAAAAAAAAAAAGGCAAAAAGGAAACTTCTTTTTTAGTATCTTCTTACTAAATCCAAGTAGCACTAACATTCTTTATTTTTGTTTTAATTATGAAAGTTTTCACCTACTGCACCAATCCACATCTCCAGAGGTAAAAACTACTTACGCAGACTTAAAAAATGTCTACATATACCACACAATGTTTTATAATTTGCTTTTTTCATACAATATATTGCTAACAACTTTCTGTATCTTTACACATAGATCTACTTCAGTCTTTTTAACGGCTCCATAGTATCCCATCTTAGGGATGTAGCAATCTTATCAATACACAAATAATTTGCAATTACAGAAAGACTTTTGTTTGTATATATGTACATCTTTAAGCTTTTAATCAATAGCATTCTAGTATATAGTCATGCTTTATTAAAATACTTTCCAGTTCTTATTGAACTCAATCATTTTTTATGATAATAATCTTCAATTTTTACCAACTGCTTATAGCAGAGATAAGCAAACAAGTTAGTGGGCATCCTGGCTGTTTTCATACATGAAGTTTTAGAACATACTAATACCAATTTTTTACATATTGTACACATCTGCTTCCACAACACAATGGCAGAGTTATAAGCAGCTGTTACAGGGATCATATGACCAGCAAAGCTTAAAACATCTAAACCAGAAAGATCTGGTTCTTAGGAAAAAAGCTGATTCCTTGGTACCCAGCACGTAAGTACAAAATGTTGGGGCCAGCAGGTGGTGTAGTGGTTAAGGTGCTGGACTCCCACAGGGCGACTGTGGCTCAAGTCCCGACTCTAGCAGCTTGAAATTCACACTGGGCACATGTGTGTACGTGTCCAAAATCCTGAGAGGAGAATGGAGGAGAACGACTGCGGCACAGCCATCCCTCTAGGGGGCTATTTCTCTTTTCTGTCTTTCTGTCTCTCTGGTGAGCGCGTGTGCCCCGTAACAAAAATCTATCTTGAAAAAAAAAAAAAAAAAGTGAATGCCACCATCTTTATGAAAGAAAATTTTTATAATGAACAGTATTCTGAATCATAAACTCCTCAAAGACAAGAATTATATCTTAACCAATCATTTATTACTCTTATTGTCTGGCAAAGTTTCTAGAATATGATGAGTATTTGCATATTATTGTTGAAAAATCCTGAGAAATAAAAAAGATTGAGAATTACAATAAAAAGCAAATACTTTTAGTATGAGATCTAAAATTTTCTCATACTTTAGTATGAGATCTAAAATTTTAACATGGTGGTTCAGGGATGTCACATCAAAATGTTGTCCCAATCTTTTTATGTCTATTAATAACTAGAATTAGAGTACAAGTAAATGACTAGCAAACTGAATAGCATACTAGCCATTATCTCTGTCTATAAAATACACTATTAAAATGCCACATTTTCAGAATTCTCAAACTTGAACATGACACTTCTGTGTGGCATTTACCTGCAAATATATACACATCAAATGTTCCCAAATTTGTGGGTTTATAATTACAATTTGTATGAGATTTTTATATGAACAATTTTATAATTTAGAACTTTTGGTTATCTCAACAGTTAAATTAACTCCATTTACTAACTCCATTAAAAAGTCAGGGCTGTA
Organism: Tupaia tana; assembly: GCA_026018925.1. NCBI lineage: Eukaryota > Metazoa > Chordata > Mammalia > Scandentia > Tupaiidae > Tupaia > Tupaia tana. The sequence goes on along the minus strand of JAKSZU010000002.1, from coordinate 165,612,300 downwards.
GTTTCTGCAAAAATACTTGATGATCAAATTTGCAGTACAGTGGTTAAGGGCTGTGCATTGGGAGCTGGACTCTATACGGCTGTCTGCGGTTCAACTCTCAGTCACAGCAGCTTGAAAAACACTCTAGGCACATGTGCATACATGCCCCAAATTCTGACAAGTTGGAGGAACAGAGAAAAAAAAATTGTGGTGTGACCACGCCCCACTGGGGGGATTTTTTTTCTCTCTTTCACAAGCACACACATCCTCTAGCAACAAAAATACATTGATTTGCTATTATGAAGATGCTGGGCTTCCATTTTGTGTGGGTATATAGTTTTTATTTTTTTTTACTCACAATGCCAACTTGTTCATCAGTATGTTAAAAGTCCACAGAAGAAATGATATGTAAGATACAGAAAACTTTTCCCTGTCATTACTCGGTTTTACAACTAGATAATTGCTAAGTAGCATAGTTTTTAAAGTTAACTTAATTTGTCAAAAGCATTACTTAACTCGTTTCTGATGACAACTTAAATTTTTTTTTTTTTTTTTTTTTTTTACCTTTCATCAAGATAGATTCTCAGTTTTTTCCAGTTTAGTGTTCTTGTACAGAAGATAAACTTTGCTATTTCCTTGGGCGAATCATCTAGGATACCCTTGGACATAAAGTAGTTCACTCCCTAAGGCAGAAGAGCAAGTCAACATAAATAAAACCAATTCTTATTTATGAATTTTAACATATAGGCAATAGCAGTACAATAGCTCTAAATTCTTTCCAGCATTAATAGGCTTTTATAGCTGTATCATGCAAAATACAAGCTAGAACTTGAACTGAAACTATTATTTGTGGCTGATAGTTTACATGCAATGAAAAGTAGGAAATTCAAAGTTAAGACTCCTAAAGAAATCTTAATTTAATTTTTGACCTATTTCATGTAAAACTATGGCTTAATTGGTGGAGGTGGGAGGAGAGATGCAGAAGAAACCACAATAAAGACTTTAAAATAAGCCTTGTAACAAAAACTTCTCCTGCCTAATAGAAAAACATGACTTCTAAAGCTCAGATACATACTAGCATATGTTTTTCAAAGAAGAAGAAGTAGAAGGAGGGAGAGGGGGAGGGGAGGGAGAAAAGGAGGAGGAGAAGAAGAAGAAAAAGAAGAAACTCTCCAAATCAAAGACTAGTATTTTTTTTTCTGGGAAAAAAAATAGTAAGTTATTTTACTTAAAGTAGGCCCAGCTCTAGAGTGGTTAAAGGGTTGAATTTAAGCATTGCTTCATTCTATAAGAGTCTAGCTACAATACACAAATGAGGTGAACATAGTACGACAAACAATTTCAATGGTTTTCGTAGGATTTATCTTTGAATTTCCTTTTCTCTGCATGCAAAATTTTCCAGAGAAGCATTACCCATAAATCTGTACCTATTTTCATTTATAACAACAACCACAAACATCAACAAATAATCAAATGCTGAAACCAGTATTCTCTCACATACATGGCAGTCACATTCAAATAGATGTCTTAGGTGGATTTGAATGCGTAGTTATTGAAATAAAAGGCAGGTGTGTTTATTTCAACTTGCAGTTATCCAGATACACACATTCCCATGAATGCTAATGTCTGGATACTAGCACACTGTGTGCAGTTAATTGGTAGAGAAAATGACGTATTATATACACAGAACATACTGTTTTCACACATAAATTCCTTCAGCATTTCTTTACTTTATAAGCACTTACATGGTACTCAGAAATGTTGCACATATTAAGAATTTTAAAAGTTGGAAGAATTTATATAAAAGACTCTTCAAGATGAAAACTTTGTCATAAAATTTCTGTATTAAAAAATTTAAAAAGCAACTTGGTAATGCTTTTGAAAGGTTATAATTACCTGTAAATTATAATTCAAATATAAGACTTTTTAAATAACACTAACTTGATAAGCAATCAGTATAATATCCTAATAGGTAAATTAGATTTCATGCAAATTTTAATAGTACAAAAGGAATGCTAAGGCCCAGATTTTTAAAAAGTACATAAAAGAGAGCAGAGTGTGAAAACATGAATCTTGTCAACTCAACTGAAAGCCATATTTCAGACTGAATCCTGGATTTGGGGCTAGAAATTATGATATAATCAAGACTGATAGCCAAAATATGTATTTGGAATGATGCCCTCAGCAACTCCCTGAGGGGGCAAGAACTAAAGAAATATTAATGCTTGTTCCATCCTTTCCTCCATTAGTTTGAATAATGAGAGTTGACTGTATATTTAATTGATCAGCTTAGCAAAAGTTAGGTCCAATTTAATAGTTTCCAAAGTTCCTCGGATTAAAAAAATAATAAAAATTTAGAATCATTTCCAATGTTTAATTTTAATCAAAGTGAGTTTAAGATAAAAAATGTCAATTAAGTACTATTTAATAGATTCTTTATCCATAACTGAATCAGTATTTAATCCTAATTTTAAAAATTATGTAACATAAGCAAACTCACTAATATCCATTAAATGGCATTTCTTAATAGTTATCTAACTACATGATACCAGCCATTTTAATATCATCTGATGCTACTTAGTTCTAAAATAACATTGATATTTGCCTCATGTAAGCATCGCAATACACTGTTGGTTCTTTCCTTTTTTATAGAACACGTGTTTTGAGAATTTAATATCTAATGCAACCCAAGCTCTACAAAATCAATCAAACACATAGGAATAAGCACATAAACAGTCAAAGAGTTTTAAACTCAATCCTGAAAACTGAGGACATAGCTTGAAAGAAGGTAATCTTTTGGTTTTATAAAAAATGGAGAGGCATCAGTTTCAAGCTAGAATTTCTCTGGAGATAAAAAAAATTACTTTAGAAGGGCCATGAAAGTGAATGGTAAAAAAGACAACTTGGGACCAGACCATAATTGTCTCTAATAAGCAAGCTGGCAATGATCCAAATCCCTGGCTTTTATGAAACAATGATATATATGTTTTAAAAAACACTGCCTGAGATCTGTTGAAAAACTGTATAGTTGCCTAATAAATGGTATAAGTGTTTCTATTCTTTAACAAAGTTTTAGAAGAATGGTACAGAAAGATCCCTAAACTGGGAAGTATGTTAGTGATCTGTTAAGAATAAAACTCTCGTGGTGTGTGTGCATGTGTGTGTGTGCACGTGTGCACATCTTGCATAGTGCCTTAAGCCTTAACACGTGAAGGAAGTCATGGACGTTACTATTAGTCTATATTGAGGTTAATGCATGTTATATAAGAAGTGTTAAGGGATGTGGGCTAACAAAGAGAATGTTTAAGTAAAGGTTAAGACATCTGAAAGGCTGTGTCACAAGAAAAAGGAATAGACATTGTGTGTAGTTCTAGTGAAGATCTTAAGCTCTTTTTTTGGGCCATGGACCCTTTGGGAAGGCTATAGAAGTTCTCCCCAGAATACTGTATGCATGCGTTTTTAAAACTGACATTAAATATCTGCAGGTTAGAAATCTCTATGCTAGGTGCATGAAGGCACACAGGCAGCATCAGTTATAGGCAGACAGGTTAGCACCTCCTAAGAAAGGGCATGTTTCCAACTACAGCTGAGTCGTTCAAAGGCCAAGTCTATCACTTGCTTGGTTCAATTTTTTTCCTTTTTCACATTTCCAAAATAAGTATGAGCTTCAAACTACTACTCACTTTGTTTAATTAAATTTTCACTCTCTTACACAAACTATTCTGTTCAACTTTTACAGTTACCTAAATTGTTGCAGTCATGGTGCCATTTTTTTTTTCTCAAGTGAGGAGAATTCTAAGACATTTTTGTTAGACAACTGACACAGATCATGATGGTGTCAGTTCTACAGAAGGCTATCTCCATAGGATAAAGATAAGCTCTTGTCAGCTGGAAGGAAACTACTGGCCAAAAAATAGTTTTAAAAGAAAATTATGGGAGTATAAATAAAATTCATATTACGAAAGCACATGATGCCTCATATTTTGTTGGAAAATAAACTCATATATAATGTCTATGCGGCAGAATTTTATTGCTAGAGGGCACATGCATTTGTCCCCATGGGACTTGGTCACACCACCATCTCTCCCCTCCATTTTTCATCCTGTCAGGGTTGGGGCACAAACACATGCCCCATATATATTTAAAGCCACCAGGGCCAAGATTCAAACTGTTGTCAGCCATGTAGGATTCAGCTCCTTTAACTACTAGTCTACGAGTCCAGCCCTGTACTACAAATCTTAAACTTTCTAGTAATATGTCTTTCAGAAAGTATCCATTTGATTTTGTGCTTAGATATAAAAATGAATATTCAGACACTAGTTTATAAAAATGGTTATATATACATACATATGTATGTATATGCATATATATATGTACATACACAAATATATCTATCTACTTTAAAGCTTTTCTAAAATATTATATCAAAACATATTACAATTATTTACATCTTTTTAAAATACATGTTGTTGTTTGTTTTTGTTTTTGAGTGAGAGGAATAGTGATGTATTTTTGAGAGAGTTTTGTCTTTGGTATCATAATCCTCTGTCCCAGTTTCTCAGTCAGAAAGCATTACAGGAGGGTACCATTGTAACTGGTATGTTCAGGGAGCTCTGGAAAATAAACCTGTGCATTGTGGGAGGCCTGTCTACATCTTCATTTAAAATATTTTAAACACAATGTACTATATACAGGGTATTCAGTAACAGACACTGAGGTATTAAAAAAAGACTTCTGGGCTGCTTCCATAGCACAGCAGTTCTGTGCTATGCAGAGGGAGCCAGTTTGAATCTTGGCCCAAGTGGCTTAAAAACATGTCAGGCACATGTGCACATGCCTAGGATCCTGGCAGGATGAATAACTGGATACAGGAGGGATTGCTGCGATCAGGCCCCTTTACAGAGTGTGTTTTCTCTCTCTTTCATGCCCTCTTATACTCTGGCATTGGAAGAAAGGAAGGAAGGAAGGAAGGGAGGAAGGGAGGAAGGAAGGGCTTTGTTTTAAAAAAATGTAAAGTTTAGGGGTCAAGCAGGTGGCATGGTGGTTAAGGTACTGGACTCCCCACATTGTGGATCACAGTTTGAATTCCAGAGCTGGTGGCCTGAAAATCATGCCACATATGTGTGAATGCATGCCCAAAATCCCGAAAGAAAAATGGGGAAGGAACAAAAAAACAAAACAAAAAAAAGAAAATTTAAAGTTTATTTGTGGCAAAGGGACAGGTACATAAATAACTAGAATATACATATATGACAAATCAATGTTATAAAGTGGTCAAGTAAAGCCAAAAGAATGGGTATGAAAATAATTGTTTCAGTAGTTTAATGAAAGGAAATATCATCATGGAACAAGACATTTGGGTAAGGTTTCCTAGTAGAGATTAGGCTTTGAAGGAATGGCAGTGGTTTAGATAGCTCTGAAGGAGGAGAACAAAGAGAATATTTCAGTTAATATTGTACTAGGTAAGCAAAAGCAGTAAAAGATAAAATGCAAGGCCGCTTTCAAAAAAGAGGAACTATTTCAGGTATGACAGTAAGTCTGGAGCTAAACTATAGTGGAAACAGTGCTGAATTTTAGGATATGAAGTTTATTCTTTATCTTATGTGTAACTTGAAGTCTTTTAACATAATGAAGAAATGGGTCTGCCATGTTAATTTGACAGTAATACAAACAGAAATAATTGACGAGAAATTTAGATAGTGGGTTACTACAACCGTCCAGATCTGAACACATGAAAAAGCAGTAGAAATGGAAAGTAAATAACATACTTGAAAAAAAAATTTAAAATGTCTACATGCTACATATATGAAAATATGAAGTGAATGTGCTTGATAACTGTGCTGGTTTACAAGTCAAGGGACAATGACAACTGAAAGATAACTCAAGTTTTTAGTTCCAATAGAGCAAGAAATGACTGGCAAAAAATAATAGAAAAGAAATATAAGGTTTAAAGAGTCTTGATTTGAAGGAAATAGTGATAAGTTTTATATTAGAAATGCTGAATTTTAGGTGATGACAGATATAAGCTAGAAAGGCATAGTAAGCTGTTGGCAATTAGGAAAAAAGTGAGGGTTGAAGGATTGTAACAAGAAAGATCAATGAGAGAATAGGTAAGGAAGAGAATAATAGTGTAATACTCCAGAGGCCCAGAGCCTTTGAGATTTAAAGATGAAAGGGGTGTATAATGCAATTACACAGTATAATTGAAAGAGCATAACTTTCAGAAGGACCAAACCATGGCTCTACCACTTAATAATGCTGTGATCATAACTGGTTTACTCAACCTGTCTCAGCCTCAGCTTTCTAATCAGTAAATGTCTTAGATGGCTAATGTGAAGATATAAAAGTACCTGGCAAAAGGAACCAGTTAGTTTCCTTTTACTTTTAGATAGGTCAGGAGACTAAAATGGAAAAAAAGGTCACTAGATTAGGTGACTGGGAGAAAAGCAAAGAGTGACGTTAAAAAGGTCTCCTTCGAGTGAAAAGTCCAAGCCCAAGTCAGCAAGGAATGAGTTCCAGGTAAGTAAACTGAATATTGCCCACTCCCTTGAGTACAAAGGAAGAAAAACCAAATGGCAAAATTAAAGGGCAACATAACAAAAGGAGTTTCTGTCTCCCCACCCCAAGATAAATTTGACCCTATGCATGCAAGAAGGCAAAGAGAAAGTCAATAGAGAGAGGAAAAAGACAGAAATGCAAGAGAATGGTTTCACTGCTGAAGCAGCAAAGCAGACAAGTGTCAGGGAAAAGACTGAAAATGCAGCTAGTTTCCAAATTTACACAGGTAATATCAAGAAAGTAAAAAGTAGAAAACTGAGCATACTTCACTTTCCTTCTTACGGAGGACTAACCACTGTGTAGAGATGGGAGATAAGTGTTGATTTAAATTCTCAAGCCAAGTGGTAAAGATTTTTCCTAGCGATGGTGTGGGTGTGTCTGTAATGCACCAGGAACAAACTAAAGGGGTTCCAAGCAGCAAGGAGAGTCCAGACGCTGTTAGTGTAAATTAATCCCATGCCATGCAAAATTAAGAAAAAAACTACCATATGTCCATTCAGATCCAGTAGATACATATTTGGGAATGGTGTGAATTTTAGAAAACTAGGCATACAAAACCAAAGAAAGAAGTACTGACTACTGGTACCAAAAGCACTGGCCATTGGAACAGATACCTGGCAGAAACACTGTGCGACAGTTAGTCCGAATAAATCACTATTAAAATCAAACAAAATCATCACATATTAAGGACTATAGTTAATTTGTTTTCTTAAAGAATGGCTTAGAAAAGAGATATAGAAAAAATTTTGATATTGCCTGATTTGTTCCAGTTTGTCCTTGAATACAAAGTGAAATCAGGAGCACAGCTACTACTTTTCAAGTAATAAACCTGTCCCTAGAGTATTATATAATAGAAGGCAAACTGTACACCGCATTTAATTTTCTCTTTAAAAGAACTTTGAAGACTTAAAATAATATATATCCTGGCCCAGACATGGTAGCATGTGCTACTAAGATACTAATACCCTGCAGGAAGGATCACATGGGAGGCTCAGGTTCAATTCCTGGTCCAACTTAAAGCCAGGAGTAGTGGTGTGTGCCCACTAGGCTGAGGCAAGAGGATCAGGAGCTGGAGGCCAGTCTGGGCAACAGAGCAGGACTGTCTGAAAGAGCTGCGTGTAGTGACGTGTACCTGTGGTCCCAGCTATTTAGAAGGCTAAGGCTAGAGTATTGTAACAGTGAGATCTGCCTTTAAAAAATTCTTAAATTTCAGTAACAAATATTTATAAAATAAAATAGTTTCATCTAGATTTCTAACTTTTCATTCAATAGAAACATCAATATTAGTTTTCAAGTATATATTTTAACCAGCTGAAATGAACGAGTGAAATTTAAACTGAAAAGCAGCATTCACACTGAAAGCAATGTAAACATTAAGAGATACAATATAGTTTATGAAATTTTACTCTCTGGATTGTAAAAAATAATTAGCACCTTAGAAGGTCAAATGGGAATATTCCCATTGTCTGGTCTGAAAATAGCAGCAGCAGTGATTAAGGTCACTGTTTTGATACTATTCTTTACTACAGTGCTTCCCGAATTGCTGGCGTAAATATAAAATCTATTCATTTTGTTTATTCCAGCAGAATAAACAATAAAAATAAATAATTCCAGTTATTCTCCCTATTTAATCAGAGAACATGTGTTCTGCAGTTAAGGAGAGAATATCCCCCACAAAACTTGAATAGCTGAGAATAATTTATATGGGGATATTTATTCTCCAAATTAAAAAACAAAAACAAAAACAAAAAACAATATCACCTTGCTTTTTAGCTGTGGTAAAAAAAAATGCAGATTTCGCAATGAGAAACAAAATGTTATTCTACATGTGAAAAATTGTTCATCACATGGCAAGAAGTGCAGTTTAAGGGAAAGGGGTATCACCAAAGCTTGGAGATACTGGTGTGATAAATACATATTTCATGAAGACTATTACTGATGTGTCATAGTCATCTACTAGAAACCAAAAGTTCCAGAAGGAGAATCCCAAGGCCCAGAGCAGTACGTGGCTCTTCATATTATAAGTTGCTATAATAGTGCCTCTAATACACCGAGCTACATTTTGGTGAGCACTTTGAGACATTAAGCATTTAATACCTCTATTTAATTTCACAACAGCACCATGTTATGGGTACAAGTATTGTCCCCATTTTACAGATGGGGAAACCGAAGCACAGAGAGGCTAGATAACATGCCCAAAGTCAAAGTCCCATAACTAGAAGTGGTGGAGATAATAAATATTATCATATTAATGTAACAATAAATATTTGAATCTATGTAACAAAGCTTACAACTGATTTCAAAAGAAGCTGAACACTTTTAAGGATTATATAATTCAATTAAGGAGAAAAGAAGAAAATAATATAAAACACCCACCCTCCCCTAAAATCTGTGAGTTGGATCAAATATGAAGGACAGATAAAACCCTAGTGTACCTTGACATGCCTCAATTTTTAAATTCTCAAATGTTAGTCACCAGTTCAATTAATCACAAGGAGTAAATCACTCAATGTTGTATTAAACTGCCAGTGGCCAAAATTGGTTCACAAAAATCTTAAGACTTTAATTAAAACAAAGGCATCTCTTATGCCTTTTTACAGAAAGAAGAATGTTAAATAATTTTATGAATAAATTTACAGTACAGTTAAAATGAATTTAATATAGCATTGTTCTCTTTATTCTCCCGTATTTGAAAAGCTGTCATTAATTTAATGATATCAATAATTGATAACACCCAAGAGTTGAAGAAATATTGCTGTTTAGATTTCATTTACTTTTTTCAAATGACCACTTATTTCTTTCATATGCAAGTAGCAGGCGGAGTTAGACATATACTACCCTCAACAGGGTCCTGAAACTGTGATCCATCCTTAGCCTCAGCCAGCCCTGGATGATGGGACTGTGCATGTGCCAGGCACACTCAGGGAGGTGTCTGGACACAAACCCTGAACCTTGTCATGTGGGTCAGTCTTGGATCACACTTGACTGCTTCACTACCAAACCGCCCCTGTCCTTTAGATTTCTTTTAGAGCATTCATATTTTGGAATGATATCTATTGTGACACTGGTTGCAGTAATTGCTAGATACAGGGGAAGACATGTGGAAGAGACAACTACCCTGAAAATTACAGCTAAGAATTTAAATCTAGAAAGTTATACAAAGTTTCACTGAAACTGTGATCACATCAAATAAGGGAAAATGTTTTGGAGGTATCAAGGTAGTAAGGTAGGGTAAGATAAGGAAATAAAAGGCAAAAATTTGTCTCCAAAATATAATTATAATACTGAATGCAACACTGCCAAGTCTCTAGGTACATTTATTTAATTTGGCCACAAAAGTGAAATTCAAACCAAGAAAAAAAATCTTGCCCATTTTAGTATTTCACTTTTATTTTTAATGTTTTTGCCATGGGGCATATGTGCTCACCAGAGAGAGACAGAATGTGAGATCACCCCCCAGGGGAGATGGCCACGCCGTAATCCCTTCTCCTCCATTCTCCTCTCGGAATCTTGGCACGCACACACACGCACCTGGTGTGAGTTTTAGACACCAGGTTCAGGACTCGAACCACAGTCAACTACATGGGAGTCCAGCAACATAGCCATTATGCTATCTGCTGGTCCCTGCAATCCCTTCTACATTCTCCTCTCAGGATTTTGGGCACAGACACACACATGTCCAGAGTGACTTTTAAGCTGCTGGGTCTGGGATGCAAACTACAGTTTACCATGTGGGAATCCAGCACCTTAACCACATGAAAAACTAGCTCTAGAATCTCACATTTTTAAATGTGAAATTTAAAAACGGGTCCTGACTCAACACAATGTCCACTAATTTCAGTTAATTTTTACCCCAGACAATTCACACAATGAGATAACAAATTAATATCGACTATAGCATATTGAGGAAAACGATAGCAAAATGCTTGGGGTAATTTGAATGATGAATAAAATTAAGGATTACTCCAGAGCATGAATCTCTTTTTCAATTAGATAAATAAAAGGGTCTGGGAAATCTGTTTTTCTTTGAAGCTCAAAGAAGGTTTACTCTAAGTTCACACACCCACTTCTATAGATCAATTCCAAACACTGCCTGTTAGAATGACTCTTGGTGACAAGGGAAATGCAAGATGTAAAAGCTGACCTAACAGACACAGAATAAAGTTCTCATGGTAACCATAAAAATCATCGGGTGGCTCAGATTAGAGATTGACAGCAGCCAGATGGGGTACACTCTGCCATCAGGATCCTGTTGGGAGTCCTCTCTCTCTCCCTGTCTCTCTCTGTCTCTTTGGCTCATGAAACAAACGAGTAAACATCAAGGAGCAGATGCTTTGCAGAGGAACTTGACTTTAATGAGTAAACAATTTTTATGCAGGGGAGCTAATTAAACTGTAATCAGTGAGGGGCCCTCCTCTCATTGTCAACTAGCTCTTCTTGCTCATCAGTAAATTTGGGGATAAATAAATTAATTTGTTAATGAGAATCAGCAATGTTTAATTTAAAAATTTACACTCAGGATTACATATTGAACTTTGAATCTGCATCATAATAATAACAATACAAGAGGATTTTAGTTGTAAATAATAGGTATCCCAATTCAAAATAAAGGGATAAATTTACTTCAAAGATACAATTACCTCATCTAAGAATTTCTAAAATAATATGGTTCCAAAGTAATGAGGCTCACAGATGGTATCACAGATCCAATTCTTGGCAATCTGCTTTTCTCAGTGTGTTGCTAACATCCCTCATGTTCGTAAGATAGCCGCAAGTGGTCCTGCCATTGTATCATCACATATCAATGCCCAGCAATAGCATCTGTGTGCATGTGGACACACACAGGACACACAGTAGCTACTATTACTTTTCTATGTCTCTTTAAAACCTAAGAAATCCTTCTCTGACCGTGGCTCCTCTGAACTCATGGGTTAGAATTGGAGTATTCGGATGGCAAAGAAGCCAAGGGTCCTGGACTCAATATGATAAGTTTGGAAAAAATCTGTATTAATTTCTTGAGGCTGGAAATGCAGTCAACTACTCAGCTGACTGAGGTGCTTTATCCAGTGAGAAGTCTAAATATCTCTAAGCCTTGCTCATAAAGGCCTAGTGTGAATTCTTAAGAAAGTACTGATATAGTGGTATTAGAAAAAACTCCAAGACATCTCTTGAGTTCCACCTATGTCATTCTCTTTTTCCTTATCATGTAGTAGTAACTATTTCTCTCTGGTAATTAGGTTGAAGAATAACATAACTACCTCCCCTAATACTATATATATATATATATACATATATGTATGTATGTATTTTTTCTTTTTGTCTCTTTGCTCCATGGCAGGAAGACGTAAAATGTTAAGAAGGTAGTGTCATCTACCATTTCAAATCGTTGTACCTCTGGTATCAATATTTATTTTAGGTATTAAGGCCTCTAGTCCAGCCAAAACCAGAAATAAGGAGGCACAAATTTCACAAGTGAGTCACTAGTTAAAACAGTGTGATACTTGTTTGGGTCCCTGCCCAGAGGTCATGTCCTTCTTTTTATTGCTTCTATCATCTTAGCAGTAGCTCCTGAATCCTGTCTAAGCCAATCACATACATTATTCTATTCTATTCTATTCTATTCTATTCTATTCTATTCTATTCTATTCTCTATTGGTCTAGAAGTGTTCATGCGATTTGTTCCATTCAGGAAGAAGTGAACAGAATATATAAAGCCTTCTGAAAAAAAGACCATTTTCTCTTAATAAGTGTAAAAGTGTGAGGAAAGACTCTTTTTTGCCCCTACTTTCTTTGGGTTGGGAACATTATTGTATAAAAATGTGGTATTTTGGGGCTGGCAGGTGGCATAGTGGTTAAGGGCACTGGACTCCCACATGGCTGACCATGGTTCCCAGACCTGGTGGCTTGCTTTCTCACTTTCTACCTCTCTCTCTCTCTCTCTCTCTCTCTCTCTCTCTCTCTGTTCCTATCTGGTCAAATAAAAATAAAAATAAAAATAAAAATAAAGTTAAACTTAAAGAAAATAACTGTTTTAAAAAATGTGAAATTTTGAGCAACAGTAGTCATCCTGCTATCAAGAAAGGGCAAGAGTCAACACACTGAGGCTCCATAATTGTGTCACTGAAATAACTCTGAGATCCCCACCTCTGGGACCACGAAGTAAACAACTGTACACAGTTTAAATCACTATTACTAGGTCATCAGGAAAGTAATGATGTATGTTTTTCTATGCAAAAACTGCATCATGACTTTCCCGATGTCCCAATAGTTTAGGCTCTCTATTCCTTTTAGCCAAAAACATCCTAGTTGACACAGAAAGAAGTGGATATTGCAAGTAGCAGATCATAAAATGTGACACTGGTTGAGTGAAGCAGCATAGTGAAGTGCACAGAAGACTCAATGATTCCTACACAGATTTTGGTTTGTATCATAGTCAAGAGTTAGGCATTTGAGTTTATCTTTCTTTTTCTTTATGCTATAAGGCATTGTTCAAAGTATATGCATCTTATGGTCAGCCTGAATTATTTCTTTTTCTTTATGCTATCAGGCATTGTTCAAAGTATATGCATCTTATGGTCAGCCTGAATCATATTCCACTAACTAGAACTTAAGTTAATTCTCAAGAGACTGATCCACTTTTAGTAGAAAGATAAAATCAAGTTTCTAGACCTATGGAATTAAAGATAAAATCTTGGATAGAAGTATATTTTCCAAACTAAAAAAACATCTCAATGGCCTATCATCCTTTACTGGGAATACTTCTGTGCTACAGGTAGCACTAAGATTTAATAGATTCAGTGTAGAGAATAAGAGAGCAAAAGATATAATGATGCATGATCTATTAGCTCCAAATTATTTGACATGGACACTTACATCAATGTATACAGGCAGTTACTTGAACTCAATATCACTTTCAGGTTTATTATCTCATCCTTATTATCCAAATGAACACCTGCCTTAATAAATACACTGGCAATTAAAATAGAAAACATGGAAAAAAATATCTAACCTGTCAAGATTCAAGTCAACTCTCAGTTTATTTTTATTTATTTACTTTTATAATAAGTATGATCAGACCAAAGGAAAGAAAAGTAATCACAGATGTACAGACTCAAAAGAGAAAAGACTGTATCAGATAGCTGTGGGTGAACCACAGGGTATTTTGACCATTCTAACATGTTTCTTACATACAATAAGCCTACAGATAATCTATACTAGTGTATCTCAAATGAAATGTCCCTGTACAAAAAAAAATAAAGACAGACACTATGTCAAATAAACTTGTACAACACTGCATACAACTTTCCGCTTTTAGTTATTCATAGTATGCATCAGTGTATTAAAGGCTTTGAAAAGTAATGCTGTACATAAGCCACCTTAGCCTATCCTATTATGTTCAAACTTATCAGACAAGAGAACTCTTTTTTCATTTATCACTTATTCATTTTTAAAAATTTAGCCAGAAGGCACATGTGCTTGTCTGGGAGAGGTGCAGAGAGAAAGAAAGGAGGAGAGAGAAAAGAAGAGAGAGGGAAAGAGAGTGAGACAGCAGCCCATGGGAATGGCCATGCCACAGTTGCTTCTCTTCCATTTCGCCCCTCTTCTGGGATTTTGGCACACATGCACATTTGTCCAGCATCTGACTCAAACCGTGCAGTCGGCCATGTAAGATCTGGCTACATTAACCACCGCACCATGAGTTAGCCCAGGAACTTCTTTTAAACTATGTAGTCGAGAAGAATACAGTTACAAATGCTTATCTGTATATTTTGATATACTAATCAGGGCTTCTTATCCCTACAAATGAAGAGTAAAGTTATGGGGCCAGCAGGTGGTGTGGTGGTTTAGGGTGCTGGACTCCCACATATGGCCAACCATAGCTCGAGTCCTGCATCTGGTGACTTGCTTTCTCACTTTTTTCCTCTAGCTCTCTCTCTCTCTCTGGTCAAATTAAAGTAAATAAACAAATAAATAAGAATAAATAAAGTTAGATAAAATAATTCTTTTAAAAAAAGTGGGACCAGCAGTTAGAGTAATGGCTATGTCGCTGGACTCTCACGTAGTCGACCGCGATTTGAGTCCCGGACCCAGTGGCTTAAAACTCACGTGGGCACATGTGTGTGCGTGCCCAAGATTCTGAGAGGAGAATGGAGGAGAAGGGATTGCGGCATGGCCATTCCCCCTGGGGGCTGATTTCTTGCTTTCTGTCTCTCTCTGTCTGGAGAGTGCAACGCGCCCTATGGCAAAAACCTCTCCAAAAAAAAAAAAAGTTAAAGTTGTTTTTCACCACAGTTGCAGTGCTATAAAGAAATGGTACTGACCATTTTGTTTTGCTATATAATGGAGTAAAAAGTCAGAGTCAGTGTCTGAGATACTATTCGTAAGATTTGAGTATAAACTTGGGCCAGTTGGTGGTCTGGTGAGTAAGGTAGCTGGATTCCACACGATCAACAATGTAGCTTGAGTCTTGGACCCAGCAGCTTGAAAAACATGCCAGGTACACGTGTGTGCATGACCAATATCTCAAGAAGAGACTAGAGAAGGGATCGCAACGTGGCCCTCCCTGCCCCCCACGGGGGATGCTTTCTCATTTTCCCTATCTCTGCTTTTTTTTTTTTTTTTTGGAGAGGTTTTTGCTATAGGGCGTGTGTGCTCGCCAGAAAGACAGAGAGAGACAGAGAGAGATAGAAAGCGAGAAATCCCTTCTCCTCCATTCTCTTCTTGGGATCTTGGGTACGCACGCACACGTGCACGGCGTGAGTTTAAGCCACTGGGTCCGAGACTCGAACTGCGGTCGGCTACATGGGAGTCCAGTGACATAGCCATTAAGCTAACTGCTGGTCCTCCTATCTCTCTTTCTCTATCTCTCTGGCTCTCTCTGGTGAGCACATGCACGTGATAGCAAAATTAAAAACAAAAAGAATGCAGTATAAACTCCTGAAATTCGTTTATAACAGAGAACTACAGATTCCCTGTTTATACACTAGCTAGTCCAACAACAAAAATAATGTTATCTTGAAAATAAAGCATGTATGTAGGTCAACTTTACATATTTTTTAACAATGGGTTTTATCCAATATTCAGTAAAATGCAGAAAATTATATACATGTGGGTCTTTCTATGTCAATATAGGAAAAATATGTTCACATAATTAAAAAATATATGTTTATCTGGCCCCAATGAAGATATTTAAAAAATTTGTTCTAAAGTGCATTTATATCAACAAAAATAAGCCTACAATGTATTTTTTAATCTGTCATTTGGTTTTTAATTATCTTATAATGTCTTATAATGGCAAGATCTATGAAGATGGTGTATCTGCTCTACTTTAATCCTTCTAATAAATTGGCAAAAGCACCATTACCAATCACACATACAGTAGTTCTTCAGTTTCTATGTGGATTTGAACAATTGTCTAAGAATCCTGAAATATAACTTAGTCTTTAGATAATATAATTCAAAGGTATAATTTAACATGCTACTAAATCTGACTTTCAAAAGCATCTGACCTTATAAATCATTTATAAGTATATAAAGTGTTACATATTCTTTATTTGACAGTATACATAAACCATACTAAAATGTCTTTCAGTAAGTAAAAGGCAGTGTTTTGGATACAGGGAATTCTAATTAAATTGGTAGAGTTATGACCAAATATATAAAGTAGATACATTTATTTATTTATCTATTTATTTGTTGTGATTTTCGGGCCACTGGACCTAGGTCTTGAACTGTAGTTGACCATGTGGGAGTCGTGCACCTCACCACCAAGGCACCTGCTGGCCCAAGCCTATAAATGTATTAAAGTTAAACCATTTTACTACCACTGTTTCAGACTCTAAATTTAAAATAACTATGTGGAACAAATGTTTTAATACAAAGTGGAGCACAGGAATATAAGTTAGTGGTTGGTAAGTAAAATTACTTTATTATGATATTGCTAGTGGAATAAAATTGACACACACAAGTTGTACATGCAGGTGAATACAACTTAATGGAAATAGTGGTTTTCAGCACATTCCTTTACAAGAATGTGGTCACCCTCCACAAAGTACACAAGCTCATGCACAAAGACGTTACATACAGTTGAGATCACAATGTCATGCATATAACAACAGCGTGCTGGATAATCGTACCAAAAACTGTGTAGATGTTCTCCCCCACCCCATGAGCCACTGCCAGCAGTTGCTGTGGAGTTTGGTTACCCATATCCGTGACATGAACGGTGTCCTTTGGAGAATCTTGTTCCCTGTGGCTGTAAGTATTCTTATTTTTATAATATTTTAATGATGCTTGCTATCAAAATGTTAAGTACAAAACTAGAAATTATGGAAAAATAAACTTTTTTCAATATTGAACAATTATATACATCTTATCTCAGGCACTTGCAATAAACACCACTTACATTTAAACATATCAAAACTAATTTACTGCTTAGAGTTAAATGAACCCAAAATATGTCTGATGATAGTGTTCCACTGTGATGAGGGGAAATAAACAATCTCCAAAAAAGCATTCCTTCATTTGTAGCACTCAAAAAACTTGGCTAGACTCATCCTAATGACCTGGCTAAAGTATGACATACAGATAAATTCTATGTAAGAATATCTATTAAGATAACTCTTTCAGTTCCATGATTTAAATTGTAAAGACTTGGTAAACAATCAATCATATTGACACTAATTATTTATATTAGGCAATGAAAGAAAGTATAGGATGTAGTCATTAAAATACTTCTCATTTCTCTGAACCTATTAAGCATATTTCAATGTCCTTTTTTTTTTGCCTATTTATATTTTAAGTGCTTTCTGGTAAAGATAGAGCTCTATTTTGGTATTAGGCAATACTTGCTAAGTTATTGCTATTCCAAAGCATAAAGTCAGAATTATAGAGCCACAAGACATTTTGAGGGGTTCAGCTCTATACCTCTTAGTGGCAATATACCGTCCTTTCAGAACAGTCAATTCGGTACTTCTGGAATACTCCAGGATATCTTTAAATCAGGTCAGGGAGTGAAGAAAAAGAAAATACAGCCAACTCTCAATAATAATGGAAAGTAGGATGGATAAGTAAAATCTGAAGATCTAAAAATTTTATTTTAATTAATAACTTCAATCCCCTCTCTTAGCATATACTTAATTTTTTTTTTTAAAAAAAAAACTTTGTCAGATAAAAAAAGCACTTGAATTTCACCTCTTTCTCAGCCCCCTCACCCCAACACTCTAGAGGAGGTACTAATAAGAACTCCAGAGTCTGATATATGTAGCTGCAAAGATGGAAACATATTTTTACATTTAGTTTTTCCCATTTTGATATTTAAAACTATCCATCTCATATTCTAGTATATGAGGTCTTAAGCATATTTTCATCTTTGCATGAAAAGAACGAGCTTACTATTTGTTTTAAAAATTGCAACTCCTTTAGCAAGTAATAACTACTTACCATAATCAATATCAGCAGTTACATCCAACTTCTCTGACTTTGTAAATCTACAACTTAGTACTTACCAAGTTACACTTTTCTTGTAATAATTGCAAGTCATGTGAATTTATGATGACAGTTTTAAACATCAATATCATTTATGACAGGACCCAGTTTCCTTGATAAACTGGGCATAAGAAGACTTGGGCTAATGACAACTGCTCTCTTAAATCTCATCTATCTAGATTCTTATGTATGTTCTGGCTCAGTTCTTCTCCAGTAACCATCATTCAATTACTTCAACAGACTGATGCAAAATATATATTGTATTATAAAATTTGTTATGTTAACTCTTTCAATTAGCAATAAGTAATGTCTAATTTTAATAAAGAATGAAGAATAATGAAGTCTCTGAAACCACACCATTCTTCAAATATATAAGCGTAGCAGAATATCCTGTCCTAAGCAAGCATGCCACAGTGCAAAACAATAAAGGTAATCTGCTTATGTTGCTCTATTTCTAAGGAAGATAACTGGGACTTGATGAAAAATAAAGTAAAAACAAGTGTATTTTACGGTAAAATACATTAGAAAAATATTTTCAGTAAAAGGACAAATATCTGTTCATTTTAAAATAATGGTCATCAGATTCTAAAATGCAATAATACACAGGCTTCAGTGTATAATTTAAATTTTAACTCCTTATAAATATTTTATTTTCAGTAAGAGCCTAGTTTTTTGTTTACTGAAAGCAAACATTTAAACAGCAGTGAAAGAAAAGAGAACAACTATCTGAATTTAAATATCATACTAGGTTTTATAATACATATTCTTAGTTATATTTGTGGAGATTAGATACCTGACAAGTGTATCATTTAATATTTTCAATAATGTTTTATTTTTTACTTATGTGCAAAAAATATAATGTAATCGGTATTATTATATACATACTTACAAAATTAGTATTAAGTCAAATATTTTACATTAGAGAAACACTTCCCTAATTATAACAAAGGGTAACTTTAGAAAATATCAGGCTACACAATTTAAACAATCCTTAATACCTCTGCAAAACATTTTTAAAGTTGGTTTTTGAAAATTAAGTTAATTGAAATAATTCTGTCATTTAAATATTTCCACAGAAAACAATGCACCCAAGAGTGATAATTCTGAGGTTTTATAATTTTCACTTAGATTTGTAAGATTAAGTCTAGTATATATTTAAACATATTTGAGTATCTGAATTTTTCCAGGTTTTACAAGGAATCTTTGAAAAGTTCATGGAAAATGCATATTATGATTAAAAATGATGCATGGATCTCAAAATCTTTTTACACTAAAATAAACTTATAGTTTAATTCCATTTTTTCCCAAAACTTTTGAAGCCTCTCAAATTAAAATGGGAATAGGAAAAAAATCAGTGAAAGAACTATCTTCACATTTTCATCATCCTTACATATTATATTAAGAAATAATTAAATAATATGAAATTATTCAACTTTGTAACAGAATCTATAAATAGCCTCTATGTTAACAAGGAACAATACTGTTAAATTACATTGCCATTATTTAAACAACATGTTCATATGTTGGAAACTAATATAATTTCCTGTATGATTATCTCTGAAGAAACGTCACTGCTAAATAAACAATACAAGGGAAGAAAATGCTACAAACAAAGTTCGATAAACATTCCGTGTTCTCATTATCAAGATTTTGTGCTTTCTAATTACGATGTACTAATATTTCAGTCAGGTCAGTAGAGGACTGCATATTTATGATGCATGCTGCCACACAAAGTGAGCTGGCAGAATGACCAGAATGTGACATGGTAAGGTAAAGAAAACTGTAGGTGAGGAAGCAATAACAAAACACTGGGCTTCTCAGTGACTAAGAATGCACATGTAATGAATGATTTATTATTTTAACTGCAAGTTTAGTATATTAGAAAGCTGCAGCAAGATAGTAATAAAGTTCACCTGAGACAAGTATTCAAATTCTTCACTTACCTCCTCTGGGTTGGCATTAAAAGTGAGGCTGCCTTCGTCCAGCTGCATATACAATTTTCTAAAAGAAAATCCTAGAGGTGGGTTCTTATTGTAAATGGAACAGTGACCCCAAGTGGATTTGCACAACCTGTAAAAATAAGAGAAAATGAGACAAGAAAAACTTTACTATATTTAATTTCCCCAAGTTAAACATGCATACACACAGTAAAATAGCAACATAAAATGCCATTAAATTGGAATTTAGAGCTCTAAGGTTTAACATTTTAAATTTTGTACATGTTTTAATTGCTCACTAGAGTATAATACATGCCTAAATTTAGCAACATTGATAGTACCTAATTAAAGTGTGCTACAATGATTAATAATAATAATGAGTACTATCTGAACTTAAACAGGAACTATTAATAATCATAGCAATAACAGCTGCTGAGTGCTTAGGTGGATACCAACTACTGTTTTGAATATTTTAATTGTATTAAGTGTTTTAATCTTCATAATAATGCTCTGATGTTGATGCTATATATAAGAAACATAGAGACAAAAAAATTGCCCAAGGTCATGAAGCCATTAAATATAGAGGCGTGGTTTGACTCCCTGAATTATACTCCAGTGCTTACAACCTTATAAATTTTTTTTAGAAAGATTTGTTGTTGTTGTTGTTACAGGGCACATGCACTCACCAGAGAGACCGAGAAAGAGTGACAGAAAGCAAGAAATCATCACCCAGTGGGGATGGCCATGCAGCAATCCCTTCTCCTCCATTCTCCTCTCAGGATTTTGGGCACACATGCACACATGTCCGGCATGTGTGGGACTCGAACTGAGGGCCACTACGTGGGAGTCCAGCAACATAACCATTACGCCACTTGCTGGTCTCCAGTGCTTGCGATCTTAACCAAGAAGCTGAACAGGCTCTATCTTAAGTAACCTACATGCTGTATTATAAAATAAAACTACATGAGGAAAAAAGATTGCTATCACAGGGATACATGATTAAAAATTCTATAAAACCTAAAATACTAACAGTTTATATATCATAACATACTATTTTCTGTAGACTAGGATAGTCATTTTTGATTCTGTACAGAGGCAATAGCTACTGGTTATTATTTGAAAGCTCAAGTTTTATCTTACAATTCTTAGAAATTCTGGATATATAGCATAGAGCCTTAAATATGAATGCATTATTCTAGAGACAATGAATACTGAATACTCAAAAACTACTAAAATTATGCTTTATTTTTTTAAAAGAATTATTTAGCTTTATTTATTATTATTTTTTAATTTGACCAGGGAAAGAGAGAGAGAGACACAGAGAGAGAGAGAGAAAGTAAGAAAGCAAGCCACCAGGTCCAAGACTTGAACCACAGTCAGTCGTGTAGGAGTCCAGCATCTTTAACCACCACGTCACCTTCTGGCCTCTGCTTTGATAATTTTAAAATAAGTCTTTGCTTTAAAATTATTTAATTTCGTGTTTATGTGTGTTTAAAACACCTGCTATTTGTTGAGACAACAAAATATCTGCATTTACTGACACTATTGATTTTTGCCTTCAACTTGCTCTTTTCACATACATACATAGGCAAAGTACAGGAAAATAAGAAAAAGTTATGGTCTCAGCCAATAACATCATAAGTTCTGAGGATAACTGGTAAAATATCTAATTTAATATAAATTATACTATTAATAATTAATTTATAAACTTATATTATTTTTGCTAACCAAATGTAATCATTGATTCTAAAGCTGTAAGTGTAATCAATTGTTTAGGAAATTATCAATATTTTAGTAGTTTATTTAATCTTCTACTATAACTTCTGAATTTTATTACGAAGCTATATGGAAGCAACAGACCTTCTCAACATCAGTATTTGATGCATCCAAATTTAAAACAGAAACTAGGCCAGTCTTTTTATTTCAAGTAAAAGCAATTTATTGGGTCAGTCAGGTAGCATAGTGGTTAAAGTGGCTAGATTCCACATGGCTGAGTGTGTGGTCCAAGCCCCACACTCTTCCCTATCTCTCTTTCTCTCTCTTTCTTGTTCTCTCTAGTGAGCACATGCACCCTATAGCAAAGTTAAAAACAAAAAGAAATAAGTATGAACTTTTGAGATTCTTTCTATAATAGAGAACTACAGATTCGCCATTTATACGCTAGCTAGTCTGCAACAAAAAGAATGTTATCTTGAAAATAAATTGTATATTAATTTCCATCTAATGCATGTATATAGGTCAAATTTAAACATTTTTCATAATGGGTTCTATCCAAGATCAATCTAGTAAAATGCATAAAATTATATGCATGGGAGTCTTTCTATGTCAGTACAGGAAAAATGTGTTCACGTAATTAAAAAAAAAAAAAAAAAACTTAAAAAAAAAAAAAAACCACACACTGAGTGGGTATGTATGCATGCCCCAAATCCTAAAACAAGAATGAAGTAGAAATGACTGTGGCATGGCAATCCCCACTTGGGGGGTGATTTCTCACTCTTTCTCTGTCTCTCTCCATTGAGCGCACAAGCTCTATGGCAAAAATCTTAAAAGAAAAAAGAAAGAACGAGCCAATTTTAAAGCATTTTCATTTCCTCTTATATTCATGTAATGATTAAATATGATTAAACTACCAGCTTATTTCTTTGAAACACTACAAATTAATAAAATTTCTTCTCACATACTATTGGGTTGTCAGAAAAGTCATGACATGTTTTTGCATAAAAAACAGAAAAATATGTCGTGACTTTTCTGATAACGTAATACTTCACTATGACCAGGTAATAAAAGAATAACAGCATGGTACTACTAATTTGTATCTATTTAGAGATTGAGGAATGGCTTATATAAATTTATACCCTAATTCTGTAACATTGGAAATCTAAGATACAGTATTACTGGAAATATATTTTTACTAAGGGCTGGCAATTTAGATTAATTGGTTAATTTTCTTAATCAGATTTTTTGTTAGAAATTGAAGTCTTAAAAGTACTTTTGTTCTTGGAGATGTTCTACATCATTATAAAATCCTATTTTAATGTAATGAAACTTAACTTTGGTAAAGAATGCTAAAAAAAAATCTGATATCCAGTGAGTCTTTTATGCTTGGTAACATTTTTAGGACTGAAAAGAAAAAAAATCATGTACCTATAATTTTTTTTGTACCTTTATGATGCTATTTAAGGAATAACTTAGAATCAATCAAACAGATTCTATTCTACCAAACATTTTTAGATTTGTGAATTTAGACTGAAATAGCAGCTGTTAAAGCTTCTATAATTAGGGCCAACAGGTAGTATGGTGGTTAAGGTGCTGGACTCCCACATGGCTGATCATGGTTCAAGTCCTGGGCCTGACAGCTTAAAAATCATGTCGGGCTCATGTGCATGTGTGCCCAAAATCCCAAGAGGAAAATGGAGAAGGGACTGTGTGTGACATGGCCTTCCCCCGACTGGAGGTGGTGACTTCTCATTTCCCCTCTCGCTTTCTGTCTCTCTCCAGTGAGGGCAAGTGCCCCATGGCAAAAATCTAAATAAATAAATAATCTATAATTGACACGAAGCGAGGCAGCCAGTAGTTTGGTGGGTAAAGTAGCTAGATCACAAATGACCTACTGCACAGTGCAAGTCCTAGACCTAGTGGTTGAGAAACATGCCAAAGTGAGTAGTTTGTGCACCCAAAATCTCAAAAGGAGAATAGAGAAGGGGTTACAGCATGACCATTCCCCATAAGAGCTGCTTGCTTTCTCTCTCTTTCTCTCAGATGAGTGTACACACCCTCTTGCAAATTAAAAAAAAAAGCAGGGGGCTGGCAGGTGGTGTGTGGTTAAAGGCACTAGACTCCCACATGGCCGACTGTGGTTCAAGTCCTGAACCTGGTGACTTGCTCTCTCTCTCTCTCTCTCTCTGGCTCACCAAGCTGGAATACAATAATAATAATAATAATAATAATAATAATAATAATAAAGTTAAATAAAATAATTGTTTAAAAAATTATTTATCCCCTTGTTTTCTTATGTTCGTCTGTTTCACTGATGAAGTAATGGTTTGAAAAAATAAAAAGTAGATGACTTTACCAGCTAAAGTTTATGATAAGAAATGCCTATGATAAAAAGATACATACACATAAGTAAAAATACACATATTAGTCAATTTGTAATTAATGAAAACAATAACACTTGAGGATTATTTATTGATTTTTTTAAGCATGCCTATTCTTCTTCACATGGGATAACTACAGGAAATAAAAAACTACATTAGAAGTGTGAATACTCCAAGTTTTGGATTATAAATTCTCCCTTTACAACTCTGTTGTATTTTTAAAAATAACAATTTCTGATTTATTATCAACTGACACATCTCAATTGGTAAACTCACTTCTACCTGTAAAGTCATTACTCTCTTCTCTTCTTTCTTTTCCTAATATCTAATTTGACTGTGATGGTAACTATATCCTTTAATCCAGGTTTAATAAAGACAACTCAAAATATCAACTCCAGTTAAGAAGAACTACTTTGTAATACATATACAATACTAAAAGAACATTTAAGCATATTATGCTCAGAAATATTTGAATCAAATATTGATGGGTTTAACGTACCCTTGCCAGAGAAGTTCATCATTAGCGAGATCTTGCCACACACATGAAGCCAAGCAGAGATCAGTTGCATTCAAGTAGGACAAGATGGTAAAGCTCAGCTCAGGAGGCAACATTTCCAAATTAATGAATCCTTCTTGTTCTTTAGATTTCCTTGCCTTCAAGAGATGATATATATCAATGCCCCCACCTTGGACTTGTTTACGGTGGTTGGTGTTAGGTATGTTGCTAGCAGCCATCCTCCTGCTCTGCTCTCTGGTGAGGTAGCCTGGCTCACTGTAGCCTTCCTGTTGTAGCTGCTGGTTTCTGACCACTCTCCACAGCCCCTGACCCATCTGCAAGCCTGGGGGAAAGCCAGAAAGTAAAAGCGTGCCATGAAAATGTAAGCCATCTTTCCCAGTGGGATAACAAATCTGACATGCAGCATTCGTTTATCAGAATGAACATTCCTCATTAAAGCCTATAAAAACCAATAGAATTTTACAAAGAATAGTTGGAATGGTGTAAGTGCAAGCCGTGGACAGAAAAAGTTTCAGGAATATTTGGTTCGATCATCACTTTTATCCCAGTTTGCTAGCTACTTTTAAAATCCACAGGTGAC
This sequence comes from Tupaia tana, assembly GCA_026018925.1. Taxonomy (NCBI): domain Eukaryota; kingdom Metazoa; phylum Chordata; class Mammalia; order Scandentia; family Tupaiidae; genus Tupaia; species Tupaia tana. Next base: position 165,587,145 of record JAKSZU010000002.1, on the reverse strand, counting down.
ATAATCATTTTTCACATGGTATGATTTAAAAGTTACTGATGTCCTAAAGACTCTTGCAAATTATAATTATGTGGACTTATGGGCCAGTATTAAATACAGCTCTGATCAGAGCACAGGACTTCAGTTAAAAGGCCTCCAGATCCTGCTTTTTATCACAATTCAGGCTAAACTAAGTTAGCCGCCTTTAACCAAACTCCCAGATGCATAACAGCTGTGAAACAGACTTTTGGTTTAATTCTTGCTAGTCTACAATTGTGTTGTAGACTGTAATAAAATGTAACATAGGCCCTGAAGTCTAATTCAGAAGCCTTATAAATTAGACACCTAGAACTCCATGGTAAATAGCTGACTATTGGGTTTTGTTGTTGTTTTCGATTAAAAATCATAATTTAGACCAATTTTTCAATTCTTCTCCACAAAGCCCTATGGATTCCTCACAGGTACCTGGGGAAAGGAATGAGAAAATATAGGTGCACTTTGGTCTTTTCCACTTCCATATCACTTCCAAACAGAGTGGCTCTATGTTTCTCTCTTAAGTATGTTGGACTTTTCCGTATACAAGTATTTAGAAAACAACTGGCCTATTTATTTGGTCTTGTCTTCAAAATTAACTAGCTTTTCCAGAGCAAATAAATTCATCGAAAAAAATTAAATCAGAAAGAGCTTCTAACTAATACAAATAATTACCTTTATGGTCTCCTTTTCAACAAAATATTCTTCTTTTAAACGCTTATGTCGTTCATCATAGAGAAAGAGACAAAAGACCCTCAACAGGGTTGGTCTCATGACACAACCTTTCCTTCCTGCCCAGTGAGCTTTTCAGCCAGCCAGGCAGGATCGTGGGCTTCTAGCACTGCAGAACTTTGCCATGCTACCATTCTGGACCTCAAACAAAACATTTTTGTTTTGCCAACCCAAGCTAACTACTAGTGTCTTTGTTTCAAAAATTGTGGGGAGGTATAGTTATTTTCACATAAGATCATTTAACTAGTCAAAAACTTCTGTAACATGACTTGAACTTAATATATGGCTTTGTTTTAATGAACTATATACAACAGGACTAATAAAAACAAAAGCTGACGAACCTAAAAAGGTAAAACCCAAACAAAACTAACAACGCTGGGAACCAGAAATGTTGAAAATTATTAGAAATAATTTAAAAATCGAGGAAAATTTCAAAGACTGTCAATAATTATATGTATATAATTATATATATATATATATATATATATATATATATATATATATAAAAAAATAATATGGCTTGCCCATGGTGACATGGGTGGTAGAGCACCACTGTGCGTGCTGGGGCTACAGGGAACACTGCAGTTCCAATCTTCGGTTGACCTGAAGCACTCTGGGCACAGGTGCTTATGATCCTGGCTTGCCAGAGAGCTGGGGTGGAGATCATGGCAAGATGAAATCCTGTTGAGGGTATCTTCTCTCTCTCTAAATAAAATAAACTTTTTTTTTAATTGGAGATGTTTTTGCTAAAGGGCGTGTGCACTCACCAGAAAGACAGAGACAGAGAGACAGAGAGACAGAAAGCGAGATATCACTTCCCCCCCCCCCCCCACACACACACACACACGCGGGATGGCCATGCTGCAATCCCTTCTCCTCCATTCTCCTCTCGGGATCTTGGGCACCCACGCACACGTGCCCCGGCGTGAGTTTTAAGCCACCGGGTCCGGGACTTGAACTGTGGTCGGCTACCTGGGAGTCCAGCGACATAGTCATTACACCAACTGCTGGTCCCTAAAATAAAGTTTTTTAAAAAAGAATGATCTATGTGTTTATTTACTGAATTATCAGCTATTATTTAGATAATGGCTAGTATATTATTTGTTGATTAAAACAGAAAAATGATAATTTTTTAACTCTTCCTTACACTGAATTCTTGGAATCCCAGCAGTGTAAAATAATAAAGGGACTAGAAGAGATCCAAAAAGAAGAAATATACTGATGATTTTAAAATATGACAAAATTTGATTTTACAAAGAAGGCACAAAAGATAACCTTTTCTTCTCTCTCACACACACCAAAATAATGTTCATTTCATACATTAGTAGTTAAGCTATAAAAACTTAATTCCTAAAAAAATATAGAATATTAAGAAAATGAAAAGACAAGCCACGGATTGACAGAAAAATCCTTGGAACACATATATAGTTGGCCCTCCTTATCCATGGGTTCTACGTATTTAGATTTAATCAACTCATTTGAAAATATTTGAAAAGAAAAATTGGCTGTGCATATACTGAACATGTGTAGGTTTTTTTTTCTTATTATTATTCCCTAACCAACATACTACTACTACTACTACTATTTACACAGCATTTATATCATGTTACATAGTATAAGTAATCTAGAAATCATTTAAAGTACACAAGAGGATGTGCATACGTTACATGGAAACGCTACACCATTTCATACAAGGAACTTGAACAACTGCTGATTTGGGGATCAGCAGAGGGCAAGTTCTCGGAACCAATGCTCTGTGAATACTGAGGGACAGCCGTAAATGATACAGAGTGGTATCCAGAATAGACTAAGAACTTCTAAAGCTAAAAAAAATAAGAAAACAAGTGACCCACTTAAAAACAGTCAAAACATCTCAGTAGATACTTCACCAAAGAAGACATGTACATAGCAAATAAGCATATGAAAAAAGATGCTCAACACCATATGTCAGTAGTAAACTGCAGTTAAAATGAGATATTACACAACTTTTAGAGTGGTATATTCAAAACACTGAACATACCAAATGCCAGCGAGGATGTGAAATGCAAAATAATATAGGCTCTTTGAAGATAGTTTGGCAGTTTCTCAGAAACTAAACATACTTTAACCATTTACTCCCCGGTGTTTTCCTAAGTAAGTGGAAAGCTTATGCCCACATAAAAACCTGCACATGAATGTTTACAGCAACTTTAGTTAAAAGACTCAAATGTTGTAAGCAATTGAGAAGTAAATCATTAGGTAAATGTATAAGCAAACTCTGGTACACCCACATAATTGAGTATTATTTAGCGCTAAAAAAGGAGTTATCAAGCCATGAAAAGACATGGAGGAACCTTAAATGCATATGACTAAGTGGAAAAAGCCAACATGAAAAGGCTCCATACTATTCAATTCCAATTATGTGACATTCTGGAAAAGGCAAAAGTATGGAATAGTAAAAATGATTAACATATAAAAATACAGAGTATCTAAAAATTTGTAAGAACTTTTAAATTTGGTTAATGTTTAAATGTCATGTCACATTGCAACATAAGTATAACTTAATTTTGACATAAATTGAGCATTTTAAGATTCCTAATAATAAAGTAAGGCATTATATTTTCATCATGACTATTCCTCTATTTAAGTTGGCAAGAAAATATTTAGAAATTTTAATAATTACTGAGCTTACCTACTTATCTGTTATCATTTTAAATAATTAAACCTATTCTTCCTTTTTTGTTTTTTGAGCCACTAAAGGCAAAAAATCCAACATGGTAACTACGATGTCTGAATTCTTAAGATTTAAGGCATTTAATAGCAGTTTCTACGCATTTCCTCCACAGCATCTTTCTTGTGACATATGGTTACACAGCTGTTGTTACTCTCAGGCTGTTGCTAGGGAACAAAGAATCAAGGCGATTTCCCTTGGCTCTGGACTTTATTTAATGAGGATAACTCAAATTGAGCCTGGATAATGTGATTCCAAAAGTATCCGGCAGGTAGAAAGAAGTAAAGCCAGCAGCTGGTTCTTTAAAAAAAAGAAAAGATGGGGAAGATGGAGAGTTGAGGCTCATGTGTACATTGTTCAGTGGTTCAGACAAAGAAAACTGCAAGATAAGATTATACACGTAATTTTCTATTCTCTTACTGCTAAACAACATTGCAAATTACCCTTTTAAGACTTCCTTTTCCCTTCTAAGCAGTTCTTGTTATTGGGCAAGAACACAGTAGGATAAACCACTCTGAGGAAGATTAATATCATAAATATGGCATTTAGAGAAGGGAAAAGGTTTCTATAGTGTTCTGTCTCCACCCCTAATATTCATTAGGGTAAACAGAGATGTGAAATATGGGTATGACTGTCAGAAATGTGATAAAACTAAAAAATACATGACATTGATTAAAAAGTTATGAAGCGAGTCATGGAGGGAGCATACATTATGTTGTGGGCTTTGAAGTCAGGCAGACCCGAGTTTAAATATTGACTCCATTAATTACTTATAGCCTGGTTGGGAAATTACTCAGCTACCTTAAGCTTTAGATTCTTCATATGTGATATGGAAAAATAATGGTAATAATACCTATAGTTCAAAAGGCTATTGTAGGGGACCAGCAGATGGTGTAATGGTTACATCTCTGGACTCCCACGTAGTGAACTGTGGTTTGAGTCCTGGACCTGGGGGCTTAAACTCATGCCGGGTGCATGTGCGGGATTGCCCAAAATCCCAAGAGTAGTATGGAGGAAAGGAAATGCGGTGTGTCCATCCCCACTGTGGAATGATTTCTCACATTCTGTCTGTCTCTCCAGCAAGTGCATGTACTTATAGCAAAAATCTCTTAAAAAAAAAAAGGCTATTGTATTGAATGAGATAATGAATATAAAGTTGACTTAGTAGCTAACAATCAATACATATATTACTTTGTTGTGACAAAATCCCATTTTCATCAAACGAAGATGATGAGCACTTTTACAAAACATATAAAATGATCATTTCAGCTGTCTCGATGTTCTGCCTGCCAGATAAACTCATTTGCTGATGCTGATATTTGCACTGTAGGGTTTGAACACTTCATCTTCTTTAGTTATCTTATATTTTAGCCACATTTTTTTCTTGTTAACAAAAGGCAATTCTTTAATGTCAATGATCAAATCAAAAAAAAGTTTTAAAACCCTAGAAAACAAGAAGTCTCAGTTGTGTCCCACAAAATATTTCAAAAGGCAACATCCCTGACAATAGTACCAATAGCAGTGTCATGAAACAGGTCTTCATGGTTAGCAATCTGCCAGTATCTGTCTCTATGTGAAGTATGATGGAGTTTTATGCTGGGTTCATACATGATTTCAAATTTTTGAAAACAGTGTTTGAACTAAACCAATCAAAACTTGATTTCCAAGTACAAAGCCTTCACATTTGTCTTTAAGTTTTAATAAAGTCTTGGTAAAAGATTTTTAACACCTAAACATATTAGAAGATACATTGCCATCACTTGTCATAATTGGTCAAAAAATTCAGCTGCAAAGTGGCAACACTGAATATGCAAAGACTTTGAAACTAGAAAACCCCAAAGTTTTTGTATTAGAAATCACTAGTTTTGGCATAAAGGGAGATTTTGTGATGAGACTACTGCTAATAATTTATTTGTCCACAAAATAGGTCGAGGAAAAGAGGTATTTCTTTCTTGAAAAAAGTATTTACTTTTTAAATAGCATAATTGTTCTATTTCACACACAAATCAAAGAAATAGAGTTGATTCTGGTTATTCCTTGTTAAGTTAAGTTCTATAAAGTTGCTACAGACACCCAATTGGTGATTTAGGATTCAAACTCAGGTCTATCTGAGTCCAGAGCTTTTATTCTCAAGCCCAAACCATATGCCATGGATGGCAAAGGCAGTGTACCATCTGTTTCTTAATCACTGGTTCTTATCTCCTTTATCTGTCAATGCTTATTACATCTCCCCAGATGCAATTGCTCCTTCAGGTTACTGTTCTTGTGAAAAGTACATATGCTTTAGTGTGGAACAAGATCTGGATCAAACTCCAACACAGAATCTGATTACCTTATACTTTCTGGTCCTCATTTTTCTCTTTACTAAAATAATGGGTAATTCTTATCTCATGGAACTTAGGATAACATTTAAAGAATCAACCATGATATGTCATTTATCATAGAAGGTAGTTTTGTATTTACCTCTGCCATCCCCTCCCCCCACATGTTAACTCTTATTTTGATGTTAACTCTTACTTTGGTTCATCCATGTCAAAGAGATCTGATTATATGGGATTTAATGACCTAACTAGATAGAATGCTGCTCCTAAGTTTAGGATCTGTGAAATTTGGAGAGATGCCAGTTACATTTGCTAGCAGAAAAAAGTAACAACTAGTAAATATATAAAGTAAGTAGAAGCTAATTTTGCTTTCAGATATATTCACTGTATAGAATAAGAGTTTGACAAACAAGGTCAATTATTTGGTCATCAGCCAGCCAAACCAGAGATATCATTTTAGCAGTTAAGTGCTATCATCATCTATGTTTATAGAAATGATAATTTTAAGAGCTCATGGGAAGATTCAACAAGTCAAAGGTCCTTTTGAAAGTATCACAAAATACACGCCAAGTAGTAAGATGAAATTTGTGTTATAAAACTTTGTTTCACCAGCAGGTGACATGGTGGTTAAGGTGCTGGACTCTCCCACATGGCTGACCACAGCTGAAGTTCCAGATCTGGTGGCTTGCTTTATCACTTTCCCTCTCTTTCTTTGCGTGTCTCTCTAGTCAAATTAAAATAAATGAATCGATGAATAAAATAAAATAAATAATTGTTTACGGATCAGCAGTTGGTGTAATGGCTATATCGCTGAACTCCCATGTAGTTGACCGCAGTTCAAGTCCTGGATCTGGTGACTTAAACTCACACCAGGCGCGTGTGCATGCATGCTCAAGATGCCGAGAGGATAATGGAGGAGAAGGGACTGTGGCATGGCCACCTCCATGGGGGGTGATTTCTCGCTTTTTGTCTCTCTTTCTGGAGAGCACACGCACCCTATAGCAAAAATCTCTCCAAAAAATATAAAAAAAACTTTGTTTCTAAGGTATATTTCTTCCATGAGCAAGAGAGAAACAGAGAGAGAAACAGTACCCTCAACAGTCTTGATGCTGCGATACACTCCTGGCTTTGGCCAGTCCTAGATTATGGGCACATACATGCCTGACATACTCTGGGAGGTCTCTGGACCTGAATCCAGAACCTTTCTAGGTGTGTCAGCCTAAAAGAATGCTGCATTTTACTATTGCACCACCTTCTACTAGTGATAACACCCTCACATCCTTAGTAACTTGGACTATAATGAGTTTTGTTGAGATTATGTTAATTTCTTAGACCTTTGAAATTAATGTGTCACTTGTTGAGATCAGTGTTTTAAGCATATTTCTTGATTATAGTTATAATATTTACTCAAACACATGTCCATTAATATGATAATAACTTTGGAACGCACCTATAATATTGCTCTTTTATTCAATTTTATTGTAAAAGTTATTAAAAGAAATTTTAAAAATTTAAAAATAGGTAATCTCTGTTTTTATAGGCCTGTGCTAACTACTGGTTAACAGTTACCATAAGACTACACAAAGCAATGCCACAGTTGCAATATAAACTAGTTTTAGTTAACATAGTACTATGATAAATGACACTGCCTATAAGTACTAACATGAGGAATTGATCCCACATTATAGGCTACATGGATAAATTTTGTAACAAGCACGGTGCCTTGGATACATAAAGTGTTAGTAAGTATTATATCTGTTGATTGACTGGGGAAAAAAGTAGTAAACAGTGATAAAATCCAAATCAGCTTAACCTTGACCTAAACCTCAAACATCTTTAACAAAAATCAGTTCAGATCATAGATATAAATGTAAAATAAAGGGCCAGCGAGTGGCATGGTGGTTCAGGCAACTGGATGCCACATGGCCAAAAGCACAGTTCAAGTCCTGAACACTGTGGTTTAAAAAACAACGCAATGTTCGGTTATTTTAGATTTTAAAAACCTTTAATAATACCATATGATATAGTTCACTGGCATAGAATGTAGGAGTCTATAAGAAAATTTTGTATGAGACATTTAGAATCAAACCAACAGCCCAGTATTTCTTTTTCCACTTCCAAAAGAATAGACCACCAAAGCAGTTTAGTAGAGACAAGGCAGAAAAGAAAGAAAGAAAGAGAGAGAGAGAGAGAGAGAGGGAGGAAAAAAATCCTGATAACCAATCACATCCCTAAAATTTAAAGGCAACAACTGTAAAGAAATGAAGGAGGGTAAGTCCACAAGGAGGTCTTTCTAAAGAGAAAGGGAAATAGCTAAGTATGGAGAGGTCACAAGGTACATTAAACACATAAAAAGGCCACTCATTAAATTTAAAGATCTGGTCGGCAAAAGTAGTTTTGTTACTCAAAAGTATACCGTTTTTTTGGTATGCCATTTTTTTAAGTTCAAAAAGATTTACAACATTACTTTCTTTTCTTAAGTTTTTTTTTTCTATTCTTTAATTTCATTTGATAAATGTTACCAAAATGGCATCTAAACAAACGTAAAAATTAATAAGTTTTATTTATATGTAACCAAAAATCTGAGAATTTTAGACTTTAGACTTCTTGGGAGGGGGCTTGCAAGAAATGCCTTACTATCTGTTTTAATTTGTAAATAAAATAGATTTATCATACTTCTCACCAGTATTACTTTTAATTTAAAAAATCAGCTTTATTTCTATATACTAACAATGAACAATCTGAAAAGGACTTAAGAAAATAATTCTATTTACAACAATATCACAAAGAATTAAATACTGGGTTGTTGGAAAAGTCACAACACATTTTTGCATAGAAAAACATGTCTGTGACTTTCGAGACAACCCAATACTTAGGAATTAACTTAACCAAGGAGATAAAAGGTTTTTTGTTTTTTTGTTTTTTTTTTTTTACAATGAAAACTGTAGGTTTTTTAAACAAATGGTGCGAAGAAAATTGGATGTCCATACATAAAGGAGTGAAGTTGAACTCTTACCCAACATCATATGTGAAAATTAACTCAGAATGAATCAAAGACTAAAAAGTAATACTAAAACTCTTAGAAGAAAACATAGAGCAAGAGCTTTACAATATCAGATTTAGCAATGATTTTTAGGATATGGTACCAAAGACACAGAAAACAAAGGAAAAGATAAATTGAATATTGTAAAAATTTAAAAATTTTGTACACCAAAAGACAATACCAACACAGTAAAAAGGCAACCCATAGAAAGGAAAAAAGTATTTGCAAATCAGGTATAGGGTAAGAGAGAAATATGCAGAATATAGAGAGAACTTGTAAAACTATGCAACAACCCAAACTGATTTTGGGTAAATACCAAAAATAATCAAATGCAGGATCTATAAAGATATTTGTACACCCATGTTCACAGTATCATTATTCATCACAACAGCTAAAATGTGGAAACAACTCAAATGTTCATTAGTGGTGTATGGTTAAACAAAATGAGCTATATACATAAAATGGAATATTATGCAGCCTAAAAAGGGATCAAGTTCTTTTTTTTTTTTTTTTTTTTGGAGAGGTTTTTCGCTATAGGGCGCGTGCGCTCGCCAGACAGACAGAGAGAGACATAGAGACAGAAAGCGAGAAATAACCCCCCAGGGGGGATGGTCACACCGCAATCCCTTCTCCTCCATTCTCCTCTCGGGATCTTGGGCACGCACGCAGACGCGCCCAGCGTGAGTTGTAAGCCACCGGGTCCGAGACGCGAACCGCGGTCGACTACGTGGGAGTCCAGCGACATAGCCATTACGCTAACTGCTGGTTCCCAAAAAAAGGGATCAAGTTCTTACATACTGCTATAACATGGATGAATCTTAAGGACATTACAAGTAAAACAAGCCAGTCACAAAGTGAAAAATAACGTATGATTCCATTTTTATAAGGTATTTATAGAAGTCAAAATCAAAGACAAAAAGTAGAATGGTAATTACCAGGGACTGGGAAGGGGATGGGAGTGTAGAGTCAGGAAGTAAGTGTTTAATTGTAATGGGTATAGAATTTCAGCTTCACAAAAACAAAGAGTTACAGAGATGGGATGGTGATGGCAGCCCAAAACTATGAATACATTTAATATCACTGTACTATTCACATAAAAATGGTTGGGATGGTAAATTTTAAGTTATGTGAAATCTGCCACTATTAAAAAATTGTAAAAACAATTCTATAATTCTATAAAAATGAGGAGAAAAAAATCTAAAAAACAAAAAAGAAGCAGAAATAGAGATGGGTGAGTATATTTAGTGTTTGCTCTCCCCATCTCTTTCACTGTCTAAAACTTCTACAAGTCACTACTCAGTATGAGCAGAGGGGCTCTCCAATCTTGGGTTACCAGCTATAAAATCTGGTTCCTTTATTCAAACACCTTATGAAATCCTATGCAATCTATCTTTGAAGAATGCACAAACTGCTGATCACAGTGTTTAAACTCCTTAATGCTGTTGCCTAAACCTCAAACTATAAATAGGCTATTTTTTTATCTCTAGATCACTCAAGTCAGCCAAAGATGTTTTAGTTTATTGCAGAATGATGTAAAGAAATTTGTCAGAAAAAAACAAAGCAATGAGGAAAAAGAAAAAGAACCAGAACACACATTTCCAGAAATAGATGTCTTTCATTATAATTTTAAAAAAATTACTTAAGTAATAATTAATCATTTCAATGAATTATTATGAAACAGCCAGTCAATGAAATAGCTTTGATTTCCAAATTTAAATCAAGATGTAGAAACAAATTAGATAGTTGTACATCAGCAGTTAGTTAAGCAATGGATTATAAAGTCAAATATTTGAATGAGTAATTTCAATGCACTTAGATTAAAGATCAGTGGTTGGTAATTAATATTTTTAAAGCTTATTTATTTCTTCTATGATTAAGAGAGAGAGACAGCCCCCCAACAGGGTCTTGACACGGTGATCCACCCCCAGGCTCAGGTGGCACCAGACATGGGCACGCATGTGCCCAGTGTACTCAGGGAGGTCTCCAGATGTAAACCCAGAATATTCCCTCATGGGTCAACCTCACAGGACATAGCATTTTCCCACTCTGCCACCATCTGGCCCCATTTCATTGTTTTTATATTGTGAAATGGGGAAAATGCCTTTTAACTCAGTGAAATCATAGTAAACACACAAAACACTCCCCATTAAACTGATCATAAATAATAAATTACATTTTGTCTAATCTAGAAGTTATTACCATAAAATATTTTGTGGATTCAAGTATTTCAACTGTGCTTTTTTTTTTTCAAGCCTCTAAACAGACGTCTAAGCCCAAGCTTGTACTAGTTAATTAGTCGTAATCTACTATAAATATGTTCAACAGGGAGCTGAACTTTTATAGAAAGCTTAACTTAGAATTTGAGAATGCCACATTTGGGCTGATGTTAAGCACCTGAAGTATAAGAGAGAAATTTTATGCTATTTTACTAACAGATAAGGATTTGCAACATCTCTCAAAACTGTAGGCAATTTCATATTGGATTACAGTCAAAATAGTGTCACAATAAACCCTGAAGCCTAGACTTATACTTCCAATTAGTTTCAATGGTTTATTGACAAAAGCTATGCTGGTGATATATGGCCAGCTAAGGCAGAAAGATGGAACTTGCCACCTATTACAATGCTTAAAAGAGATATTTAAGGTACATTTCTAAGACACGTTTCCCATCCCTATTTGATCACACCAGTATAAAAAACTGCCACTAATCTGCACTCTATACATATATCTAGCCCTTAAAGTCTTTCTTCTTTAAATGTTATCTTTGCTTAAGTTTATTTTGACCCAATTTCAACCCTGTAAAATGGTAATGGGTAATAAACAGTCTCCAGTAGTGATATACTTTGCTCATGTTGACACTGAAAACACAAACATTCTACTTACAAACACCATCCCTTAGGCAGTTTCCCAGAAAAACAAAAAGTAGAAATCTCTTCAGATATTTAGTAGGGAAAAAAAGGCTTTTTTTTCCCCAAGAAGGTAATGCTAGTAAAGTTTTATTTCTTTACAATCTGGCATTTTTTCCCTTGTCTGTGTTTCTCCTGGACTTATTTTTCTTATGTTATTCCTACTAATTAACTCTACAAGTTATCAGTCAGGGTATTTATGCTAGGCAGTCTCCTGACAGTCTACAGTGATGTCTGCCTCATAGGATGCCTTTGTGTCACCTCTTCCTCTCCATCTGGGTTGTTTGAATAACTCATTTCTAACAAATACATGACAATGGTGACACCACTTCTGAGATTAGGTTATTATAGACAGTAGCTTCTGTATTGGATGCTGTTCAAGTCCATTCTAGTGATTAAAAAAAAATACTTGGGTCTGGGTAATTTGTAAATAGAGGTTTATTCAGATCATGGTTTGGTGATCCAAGGTTGAGGGGTAAAGAGCCTTGCATTTTGAAAAGCAAGAGTTTTAGGAGAGCATGACTCTGTTCTGGACCCACCAGGTGGCTGTTGGGGCTCCCAATGCTGAGGCCTAATCATATCCCAAAGGTTTCACCTTTGGGCACGTAATTGGATTAAGTTACCTCTAAATTGCTGCACAATAAAACCAAACGTCAACATGTAAATTTTGGGGGGACACCATCAAACCACAGCAGATATTCTTTCTGGGGAAAAACGGGAGTCATAATGCTATGAAGAAAACCATGTGGTTTTGTAGGCCTGCCAAACCATGCAGTGCACTTGAAAGTAGATCCTTGATCTCAGTGAAACCTTCAAATGACAAAGTTCCCAACAAGAGCTTGACCGCAATCTCATTAAAGAACCTGAGCTGAAGCCACTCTGCTAACTTGTGCCCTAATTCCTGATCCACAGACAAATATTAATGTTCATTGTTTTTAGCTGGGGTAAATTTGAGGGTAATTTGTTACTCAGCAATATATAACTAAGTCTCTCATCAGACAACCTCTCAGGTTGACCGAATAAAAATGAAATTTTCTGATTCACTCTAAAAATTTCATTTTACTCACTGTTCATTAGGAGACCTGCTCTATTTTGTAAGCCATTTTCATGGGAGGAGGGGGTGAGGGATGGGGAGCCTGCCTATCTCAGAAATACAATTACCAAACTCCAACATTAAAAGATAGTAGGGAAGGAAAGCTGAAATGGAAAACATAAACTGGTTTCACATTCCAGTAATAAAGTCATGCTATACTGATTTGTAGAGAAACTCCAACGATCCTTGAAAATAGATATTTCCTTCGTAAAACAAGTAAACGCAATCATTAAATTAGTAAATACATACAGGACCTAAAACTAAAACAAAAAGAATTAAATGACTGAGAACTGGTATTCATTTATGTAGTTCTGTGTAATGACTATATTACTAGTAGATAAGGATTTACGACATCTCACAACACTGTGCACCTTCCATGTAAGAGATTAGAATCCAGTCACAGATTAACAACTATGAGAAAACAAATTGAGAGTTTGCCAAATTTCATAACCAGATTGTGACTGCTGTGGCAACTGGCACTTCATCGTGACCCCCTCTGAACGTGTTTGCGTTCATATTACTGCAAAGCAGTAAAGAACCAAAAACTGTGCCTAGGTGCCACAGTTGGGTGTAAAGAAAAGTAACCCTTGCCAAGTTTCTTGGCCGTATTTCAGAACGACGCCGCGTTACTACCTGGGGTCCCAAGGAGACCTCTAACCCAATAGCCTAGAAACAGAAAGAACACCGTCCCTGTCCCTCGGCACTGCTTCCTCATTTTAATAAGCCATCACCGCTGTCACTCAAAATGCTCTGTACTGTCATTGGTCCCAAACTCTTGATGGTCGGCCTGTTTCTGCCAACTGGCAAGCACCGGCTGTCTTTATTTCCAAGTAGAAAAGTGAAGTACAAAGGGAAAGCAGACAAGAGATCTGAAATATCGAGGCTGCCGCTTGTACCTGAACGACCTGCGATCTCCACCGCCGCCGCGACGAATCGGCCTCTGGGCGGGGGTTTACAGCCAAAAAGAAAACGGCTCAGCCGGGAACAGGGGTCCAGGCCATGGAGAAGCCTGTTCAGACTTCACTCGCGCACACCGGTGGTGCTGACGGTGGTGAAAGTACCAGAAACAGCACTAGAGCCCTGCGACCTCAGCACTTCAAGCTGCAGGAGCCAAAGCTGCCGACTCTCCGACTTTTGACGTTTCCTATTGTTGCCGGAAGTGACGTTCGGGTTCTGCCCATTCAAGAAGAAGTAGTTTTATACTCGCTGTGTAAGATTCGTTACACTGTCTTTGCTTCTCACTTCGCAGCTTGAGCCACTCTGATCATCAAAATTAATCATATTTCTTATATAAAACGTAGGATCAGACTGGCAGCTGAAGAGGCGCTCAATTGAGTCAGACTTCTCAGGGGTCTGGACGATGGCGATGTGGAATCTGCCGTGCAGAATGTGGAGCGCTGAGGCGCTCGCGGCTTTGAAGGTCTTGCCGCGGTGCGTGGCGGGCTTGAACCCACGGTTCCAAATACAAACGGTCGGCGCGAGGAACACGCCCGGGCGCAGGCGCCAGGCGGCAGGGACTGCCAGGTGGGAGCTGGGCTCAGGTGACTGTCAGGTTACCTCTGCTCGCTCCGCCTTTACCTGTCGTGCCGGGCCGGAGGCCTTCGGAGCCGCTTCTTTGCTGAGCAATTGCTGGGTAAGCCTTGGGGAGCTGGTGAGGCTGTACCCCAGGTTGGATAGAAGTCGCCGCTTTCTGCTGCCCTTACCGAAGCCCCGGGCAGAGGCGATTGACCGGGGTTGTTTCTGCATTTGTCAGTCCCGCGGCTGGAGGAGAGCTCTACCTGCGCCTTGCCAGTATAACCTCCCTGGTTACTTTTGATCATGAAATGGATCGAGGCAGCTCCTCTGAAAATGAGGTTGTGATCGTTGTCATTTAGTGTTGGGAGGTTATTAACTGATCCCTGCTGGATTCTCTGAGCTAATGGTCCATCCGGCTCTTCCGAGATACTGACTAGAAGGAAGAGGTGAAAATTAGTTCCTCTTTTTTTTTTTTTGCTTGCATTTCTCTATATTTCAGATATTTCTCCACTTTTCCTGGGAACTACCGATTTTTCCTCTGCACCATAAAGAATCAATTTTAAGCTTTAAGTTTTTTTCTTCTGGAATTATGTTTACAGTAGAGTATTTTTTCCAGAATTACCTGCAGACCTTTAGCAGTTTTATATGGGAGCACGGCAGTCCCACTGAACTTTATACCTGTCCCTTATTCCCTTTCCTCCAATTTTTCAATGCTTTCCCCGGCTCAGACCTTTCCCCGTCTCATATCTTTCTCCCATCTTTCACAGTATCTCCCTTATATCTTTTGCAAAAAATTTCATAAACTTAATTTTTCCTCATCTCTATATTTGACACATAATTTTTAGATAAAATCGGGTATTATGAACTATGTCACAAACCTTCAATCATAGACTGTGATTGTTACAGTTAGTGTAGTTGCTTCATTTTGAACAAAAATGACTGAATTTAGTGACCTTCCATTGGAAGGCATAGTTTTAATGACCTCACTCGGCAACCAGATTGAACTAGGTAAAAGTCTTACTCTTCAGTATGGTATACTCTTTAAACAGCCTTTCTCATGAGTTTATTTTATTTATTTATTTATGTATTTGAGAGGTTTTTGCTATAGGGCGCGTGCGCTCGCCAGACAGACAGAGAGAGACATAGAGACAGAAAGGGAGAAATCACACCCCAGGGGGATGGTCACGCCACAATCCCTTCTCCTCCTTTCTCCTCTTGGGATCTTGGGCACGCACGCACACGTGCCCGGCGTGAGTTTTAAGCCACCGGGTCCGGGACACGAACCACGGTCGGCTACGTGGGAGTCCAGCGACATAGCCATTACGCTAACTGCTGGTTCCCTCTCATGAGTTTATTTGAGCAGATCCAATTTGCAGACACACTTCTGGAGAATGCTAAGAAACAAGATAGACTTTCTAAATGGTTGACTTTCTATTACAAGCTGAATAGTAGCTCCTTTTAAAAATTCCTCTTAATAAGGATTATAAGGTAAAAATACAAATCAGTTTTTAAAAAGTAGCAAGTTATTTTTCACAGACAGAGGGAATTTCAGGTACTGAAATTATCTCTCATTTGATAGTACCTGAAAGTACTGTGTTAAAGTATGCTTTTTAGCTTGACTCCTTAGTATCTTTCAAACTGTAGAGCAGTAGCTGTAATTTTTTCTGTAATACTCACTTTTTTATCCCTTTATTTGTTCTATCCTGTCTTATCACTTATCTTCTTCACTTACAGATCCAAGCTGTACATGTATCTTACTCTTCTTTGAAATACTTATTCTGCTGGTACTGAAGAAGATGTCTTCCAGGAACATTCTTTGTTGTCAGACATTCCATTACTGGAGGTAGAAAATAATATAAGACATTAAAATGTGTTACAGGACATCAGAAAAAGGAAAGATGGAAAGATGCCAGAAGTGTTACATAAAACAAAATTATCTGTACTGGGAAGATGACATCTGGAAGGACTAAAGGAAGTCTATGGGAAGAGATGCAGTTTTAAAATTATAGACTGTCTTATGGGAAGAAGGCATCCTTAGAAGACTTGTGTTAAGTTAGATGCCTTTAGAACTGAAAAGTGGCTCCGACCTGTGATACTGGTCAATGGCAAAACCCAAGAATAGGGTTTTTGCCTTTATAGCCAGATTTGTTCTCTGTTCATCTTTCCCAGGAAAGTAAGACTGGTCTTGGGGAATCTTTCTTGCTGTTTCCATGTGTCTATCTTAAGTCATCCTAAAAAATGTTAAATTAGGTTTACCTTCTTCGCTAGTGTTCTGTATGATGTCTTTTCAGGATCACTACCTCTTTTACTAGTTATCTCCTATTTGACAGTACCTGAAATTCCCTCTGTCTAAAAATGTAAATGTTGAGTTGAAGTCATTGACTGGCTGAAAATAAGTGACTAAAATGTCCGTAGACACATGAACCAAAGTATAAAATAATCCGTGACCTGTTCTTTACCATGTTGATAAAGGAGAGCAGAATAGGAACGGAAAGGCCGTGTTCCTGAAGAGAGGGAGTAGCTGCTTCATGGGGAAATGACTATACACATCGCTGGCTACAGGCTTAAAGTAAAAAGCTGACCAGAGTTTGAATTCTGCAAGTGGCTAGCTTGGTTTCCTCTAGTTATCTACATTTACTGAGAAGGTGTCCTGGGCAGCTGCTGGAATGTGGACTGGGGGAGAGCTTACTAATGTTACGTGATTTGTTAATTATGCTGATTTGTTTTTAATGTCATTGACTTCATTTTAAAGGAGCTTCATTCTCAGAGGATTCATTATTCAAGGTATTGTTACATACTATTTTCCTTCTATGAAGTGTCCATGAACAGTTGCAATAGATATTTTTAAGTATGTCATTGAGTTTGGCCTCATTGGTAGAATACACTTATAATTCAGAAACCTTTTATTTCCTTCTAGCTAAAGCTCCTAACCATTTATTTACTTATTTTATTAACCTCCTTGAGGGAATAATCTTTGAGAATCTAATGAAAGTCCTAGTCCATGAAATAAATTTGGAAATAAATTCCATGGTATTGTTGAGGGGATTAAAAAATACATTGTATTTAAAATTTGAAAGACTTATACCTCTTTTGGTTCTCCTGCATATGTATTTCTTTTATATAATTTCTACAGAATCAAATTCTTGGCTCATAAGTCCTGAGTGTGTCAATTTTAGTAGATATCTCTAATAATTCCAAAGTAATTGTACCAGCTCACCCTGTCACAGAATGATTGGAGAGTTTCATATGCTCTATAGCCACTCATTTTGGATTTGTGATTTCCTAATGATGAATGAGAGTATCTTTTCACATGTTGTATAGTTCCTGTTCAGTTCTCATGTGTGTTTTTTTGGAGTATTTTTTTTTTTAGCACTTTGAAGGAGGTTCTTTATATATTCTAGATACTAATCTTTTTGTTGGTTATGTGTGTGACCAGCAACATCGTCCATTCAATGGCTTTTCACTCTGATGAGGGTGTCTTTTGATCGATGGAAGTTACTAATTTTAATACAGTTGCTTTTATTCATCATAGAACAGGAAACTCTATCTGAAGATCATGAGGAGATTCCCCTTTGTAATCTCCACAAAGCCTTGTTGTTTTACCTTTCACATTTAAATCATCATCTAACCTGGAATTAATTTTGTTAAGGGTGTAATGTAGGGGGTCAAGATTTATTTTTCCTATGTGGATATTCAGTTGACATAATACTATTTATTTGAAAAAGACCATCCTTTCTCCATAAATAACTCAGTATCACCTTTGTCATAATGTATGCATGTCAATGTATGCATGATGTTTTTGGATGCTTCTTTTCACAATTCTTCCTGTATATTGTCATAGCCTCTAAATTTTAGTTTTATAAAATGTCTCGATATCCAATGGTTTAAACCCTTTAATTCTGACCTAAAGATTGTGGGAGTTATTCTTTATTTTTTATATTTCCATATAATTTTTCAAATCAGCTTATCAATTGTTACCCTCCAAAAAATTGCAGTGATACTATTGTTTGTTTGGCTGGTCAGAGGGGATGCATTGAATCTGCAGGTCAGTCTGTTGAATCTTGCGATCTTTTTTTATTTTTAATTTGTTTTTCTAGAGGGCATATGTGCTCACTAGAGAGACACAGCGAGAGAGGGAGAAAGCACCCCTCAATGGGGCGTGGTCACACTTTAATTCCTTCTCCATTTCTCCATCCTGTCGGGACTTAGGGCATGCACACTTATACATCCAACATGGTTTTTAAGTTGCCAGGACTGGAATTCAAACTGCACAGACTGCCATGTGGGATCCAGCTTCCTTAAGCAGTAGGCCATGGAGTTTGCCCACAATTGTTTTCTTTGCATATTTTTCATCTGATTGAAATCATTAGTATGTAGCTTGTTCATATTAGTTTCTTTCTTTTCACAATATGCATTGAGTTCCATCTATATACTTTTTGTGGCTTGGTAGCTAATTTCTTTTTATTGATATGTATATACTATTGGGTTGTTTGAAAAGTCATAATGTATTTTTCTATGTTTTTCTATGCGAAAATATGTCTTGACTTTTCTGATGACCCAATTTTTTTTTCAAAGAGACTTTTTGTTATAGGTTGCATGTACTTGTCAGAGAGACAGAGAGACAGAAAGCAAGAAATCCCCCCCAAGGGGGGAAACGACTATGCCACAGTTCCTTCTCCATTCTCCTCTCAGGATTTTGGGCATGCACACATATGTACCTGATGTGAGCTTCAAACTGCTGCATCTGGGACTTGAACCATGGTGGGCCATGTGGGAATTCAGCGATGTAACCATTGCACCATCTGCTGGTTCCAATAACCCAATATTTGAAAAAAATCTATTCACCTTCTTAAGGACATCTTAAGGAATTGGCTCCTTCCAAGTTTGTACAAATAGAACTACTATAAGCATTTGCATGTAGGATTTTGTGTGAACATAAATTTTCAAAGCATTCAGATAAATATCTGGTAGCACAGTTCTTGGTTATTATATGGTAAGAAACGGCCACAGTTTTCCAAGATGTCTATACCATTTTGCATTTTCACTAGCAATAAATGAGAATTTGTGTTGCTCTTTATCTTCGTAAGTACTTGGTATATCATCATTATTTTGGAGTCTATCAAAGCTATATGTAGTGGTATCTAATTGGTTTATTTTTATACGATTACCTAAATAATGATGTTGAGCATCTTTTTTTTTTTTTTTTATTCATACTGATATGCCGTCAGTATATCTTTTTTGGTGAGATAGCTGTTCAGATCTTTTACCCAATTTTTTATTGGGATGTTTGTTTGCTTTCCAACTGACTGGAACTATGGTCAAGCAGTTGGAACCAGACCATGGGTGGCTTTCATGTTGATCTGGTTTGCAGGCCTGTTACTGGAGGAATGGGTAAGCATGACTCCTTCTGGGTCCATAGGCATGCAGGATGTTCTCTGAAACCTTAGACAAATGGACTGGAGCTGAGTCCACAGGGGAATGAGACTGCTTCTGGGTCTAGAACTAGATCTACAGTGTCTGGTCTGCTACTGGTCACAGTCCTGCCTTCTTAAAGTGGCTTATTTCAGTCTTTGGATCCACTGGGGTGTCTCAGTCTCCTACCTGGATCTGAATCTGGTAGCTCCCACAGAGCACTTTTATGTATATGAATGGTTGTTAAATTTCCTCCCTTAAGTTTTCTGATCTTCCTAGCATTCCTATTCATCAGATTGTGGATCCTTTTGTTTGGTTCTCTAATTTTCTTATACTTTCTCTTCCAGTTCAGCATTTTTTTCATCCTTTGTGTGACTAGTTTTTTTCCCTCAAACTTACCTTCTAACTTTTATTGAAATTTGTATTTTCGCTGCCACTTGTTAAGGTATGTTTTATGGCCTATAATGTGGTCCATATTAGTAAATATTCCATGTGAACTTGGGAAGATTATATTCTGTTCTTGTTGGAGAACGTAGTCTATAGATATCCACTATGTCTCATTGACTGTATGTGCCCTTATGGATTTCTACCTACTGGATCTGCCCATTTATGATAGATGATGTTGAAGTCTCCAACTAAAATAACAAATTTATCTTTTCCTCCTTGCAGTTCTATCAGTTTTTGCTCTATGTATTTTGATGGTGTTAATGATTATCATGTTTTCTTGGAGAATCAACTCCTTTATCATTGAATAATGCCCTTCTTTATTCCTGAAACCTTCCTTATCATTAAGTCTGCTTTGTCTGAAATTAATATAGCTTCTGCAGCTTTGTTTTGATTAATGTTAACATAGTATATTTTCTCTATTCATTTACTTTTAGTCTATTTATGTCACTATAGTTAAAGCAGATTTCTAATAGATAATATGTAGTTTCATCTTCTCTTTTGACCCACTTTAACAATTTATGGCTTATTTTAAATTCTCATAAGCTTTCTCTTTAATTTTTCAAATAGTCTCCTTTTCTTGGGCTCAGTTTTAATATTTTATTCACATGGAGCATATTTTTGTTTTTATCTGGAAATTTTCTTTCAGTTCCTGCATTGTCTCTATTTGTAACAAGCTTTTCTTTTCTCTTCCTTTGTTTTGTATTGAAATCTGTCTTGTACATGGAACCTTTCCTCTAACAGTTATTGACCTTTGGGCATATATTCAGTATTAAGTGTTTCTGAATAAAGGTGCATGGATTGGGCTTATCAATGGGTGAGCTTTACAGCACACTTATTGGGAAAGAACCTGGCTTTTTCAGTGGGGCCTCCCTTTAATATTAGCAGTGTTAGGATGTTTTTGTCTAGGTTTATCTACTTCCTCTATTAGGAACTTAACAATCTGTTGCCATGGAGGATGTAAATTTGGCAAATACTTTTCTTGAAGCTGAGGAAACTATACTACATATTTAACATACAGGTTGTACATCCTTAATTTGGAAATTGAAAGTCCAAACTAACTCCAAAATCTGAATCTTTCAGAGCACTGACCTCACACCTCAAGTGGAAAATTCTACACCTAACCTTGTGTTGGGTCATAGTCAAAATGCTGCAATACAAAATTATCATGAGAAATTACCTTCAGGCTATGTGCATAAAGTATATAGGAAACATAACTGAATTTCCATGTTTAGACTTGGGTCCTAGCCCAATATACCTCATGTGATATTCCAAAATCTATAACATTTTTGGTCCTGGGCATTTCAGAGAAGGGGTACTCAACCTGTACAAATACATTTTATCTGTAATATTTTTGCCTTTCAGCACTTGTTCTGTACTCTCTGCTTTGCCTGGATTTTTCAAATTTAGTGCTTCCTTGGTTCAGTTTCTTTAGAGTATAAAACTTTCCAGGGAAGTCATTGCTTAACTGAGCAAGTTATATGTGTGAGGGTTTCAGGGAAGTAGGAAAGTAAAAATCTCAGGTTTAGCTGCTCCTTGTATAGACTTCCAGATAATCATTTCCTGTTTCAGCCCCTCTTACCTTTCAGAAGTACCAGGTGCCCCTCATTTGAGACCTTAGCTTAACTTCTGTTGCTTCCTCCTGAAGAGGCCTGTCTCTGCTCTGCTAGGTTGGTTACTGCTCATCCTTCTGCTTCCCATTTTCCAAAATTTTGTTACTAGAGTCAGTGTTACGTGGAATCCTCTCTAGTTATCTCTGTCCTGTGGAATCCCCTCTGGTTCTCTTTTTCCTGTTGGGTGTACATGAGTAAGTTTTAATTATTTACTTTGATTTTAGTGGTGTTCAGAAAATGAAAATGAAAGTAACATTCATTTCATCTGTCATACCTACATATTTTTAAAGTTCATCTCTTCTATTTTTACTTTTTAAAGAAAGTAATCCAATTAGCAACTATATAAGGTCAGAGCCCTGGAGGAAAAAAATTACTGAATCCATGCTGAATTTATTTGCCACCATTTTTACTGGTTATATTATATACCTTCTATAAGCATCCAAAGTAGTCATCAATAGATGTTATTTCAACTTGTTATGTCTTCCCAAATAGTACTTTATTGTTGAAAATACTGTAATTGAGATGGTGTCAGATGAGACACATTATAAAAACTCCAATATAAGGCAAACTTACGGTTTTTATAAGGGAAAAGTGCAGATGAGTAGAGGAAGGAAACACCTTATGTTTAGGAGTTTATAGTACATAGCAAGGCAGAATTTGACCATTAGGGATGGTAAGTTAGGGAAAAAAGGCTAGGATAACATGCATATGGTAACCACCAATAGGAAATGCAAACAAAATTGAAAACCTTCAAAAAATTCACAGTGTTTTATGATTTTTTTATTTCTAGGTGAAAAACTTGAATATTTCAAGAGTTGGAGCTGAATCTGATGTCAAATAATGGCAACAGGTGACTTAAAAAGAAGCTTGCGGAACTTAGAACAAGTGCTACGCTCACTAAATTATCCTAAAGAGGTGGATTGTGTAGGGTAAGCTATAATGTCAGACTTATTTCTATTCTGTTTTAGCTAGTGGTTTGAGATAATGATTGACATAGGATAGTACCTAAAGAAAAAAACAAATCTTACAAGGATCCCATTTAAATTTACCTTGAAATGATTAAAATATTTGAGAAAACAGAGTTAACAGGACTTTCTAAGTGTGGATTACTGAAAATTTCCAACTCAAGAAATTTTTTACAGAATTATTTATTTATTGTCATTATTTTTCTATTTTGACTAGAGAGAGACAGACAGAGAGAGAGAGAGCAAGCTGCCAGGTCCAGGACTCAAACCACAGTTGGCCATGTGGGGATCTAGCACTCTAAGCTACTACGCCACCTGCAGGCCCCCCAACCCAAGAAATTAAGAAGCACAGTGTGTATCAGTATAAGGTATGGTCTCTATACTATTGTAATTTTAAACTCATGGAAGCAGAATGGATATTTTTAGTCATTTAATCTACTACTTTCTCATATTCAGTGGACTGGTGTTACTTATTTTTAACTGTATTCACAATGAGCAGAGATTGTTGACATTTTTTACCAGTCTATTTCTTTGTTTCTTTTGTGGAGGATAGATTTTATACATTTAAGCTATATGTTCTTTGTGATATAGAAAACTCTAGTTAGTAGATTTCTTATGGCAGCTAGATTGTTTAGATAGTCCATTCAAGAGAACCTATTTTGGGGACTAGCAGTTGGAGTAACGGCTATGTCGCTGGACTCCCATGTAGTGGACTGGGGTTCGAGTACCGGACCTAGTGGCTTAAATTCTCCCCGGGCATGTGTGCATGCGTGCCCAAGATCCCGAGAGGAGGATGGAGGAGAAGTGATTGCAGCGTGGCCATCCCCCCTAGGAGGTGATTTCTTGCTTTCTCTCCTTTCTGTCTCTGTCTCTCTGTCTTGGTCTTTCTGGCGAGTGCACTCGCCCTATAGCAAAAACCTCTCAAAAAAAAGAGAGAGAGAGAGAGAGAAAACCCGTTTGAACCTTTTACTTAGCTTCCATTTGCCAACTATCACTCACTTGTTTTTGTAGAATTTGCAACCTACATTTCTCCTATATTCATGCCTGTCTAGTTTTGTACTCTTGTCATTCTCTATCTTTTAATACTTATTTCTTGATCACATTTATCCTTGCCTGCTATTGTCTGCGTCCACCTTGGGCCTTGGGTCTAGCTGAATCATGATGGGGGCTGATGGTGATAAAGAGAAATAGGAAGAGAAAGAGGAAGCCCTTCATCTTGAGAGGACCAGGGAATTGGAAAGAATGAGACAAAGAGACAGAGTAACAGCGGACACAGGCAGCCTGAGCCTAGGTAACCCAAGCAACTTTTGCTGCAGCTTGAGTGCCCAGACAAACTGGGCATCTTTATTTACAGTACAAGGAGACACTACACTTTTATATTTCAGGACACTTCATAGATTCGTTGCTAGGTTACAGACAATAAGAAGCAGGTAACAAATTTAAAAGCCTTTAGACATACTGGGCAGATGTATCCCTTGGTGATAATCCCATCAAGAGAAAAATCCCATTATCTTCTAATGGAGAGAGGTCTAGCCCCAGGTGTGGGGAAGAAACATAGGCTAAATAATCTCTCCATAAGTCATGCACCACCACACCCAGAGAAGGCTAAACAATCTCTCCATGAGGCATGCACCACCACACCCAGAGAAGGCTAAAGCATCTTTCAGATGCAGAGCAGGGATTGGACTTTGCTAATTTGGGATCAAGATGTTTCCTGACTTCCATCAGATGTGTCTGTTGGAATGCCCCTAGCAATTTCCACCCTTTGCTCTGCCTGCAGTGAAGGTCAAGGAAAGGACAAGTCTCAAGGTTCTGCCAAAGCCCAAAAGGACAGGTGGTATTTGCTCAGAGCATGTCCCCATACCTCACTCAGGGCCCCTCCATGAATATGTCCCTACATGCTATTACTGATCTATCAGTTGAGTGTTTTCTCCACTAGAGTATTAACTGAAGTGCGAGGCTTTCTTGAGCTTACTACAGTATCACTGCACTTGCGAATTTGGAATTGATTGCACATTTATTGAATTAATGAGTATCAAAGTACAAGTCCATGTTAGGTCTATGATCATGTATTAGAGTAAACCTTAGTTAAGCCAACTACTGAATAGAATCATCGAGTAATGGGCTTCTCACTTAAAATGGCTATCTTAATTGTATGCTAGGGAGAGAGCCAACACCAAGAGAAGCTGCAAATGAAGATTGTCAGGATAGAAGGAGAAAGTGTATCTCTAATTACAGTTATTTATAGGCATTCCTGTATATGTGAGAAGCAATCCATACTGTGTACCTATCATCTTGGTTCCTCAAAACAGAAAAATCTTCACTGTCGGAACTTCAGGGACTTTTTCGATTTGAGTAGGCAAGTTATTTGTTTGTTTGTTTATTTGGTTTTTGGTTTTTGGCCGGGAAATACATGCATGCACCAGAAACAGAAGAGACAGAGAGGAAGCATCCCTCAATGATGCATGGTCACACTGCAATCCCTTTTCCTCCATTTCTCCATCCTGTCGGTACCTTTGGTGCATGTACACACACATGCCTGGTATGGTTTTCTTTCTTTTCTTTTGTTTTTTGAAGAATTATTTAACTTTATTTGTTTATTTATTTAAATTTGGCCAGAGAGAGACAGAGTGAAAGACACAGAGAAAGTGAGAAAGTAAGCCACCAAGTCTGTAGCTTAAACCGTGGTTGGTCATGTGGGAGTGTCCAGCACCTTAACCACCATACTACCTACTGGTCCATTTAAAATTGTTTTTCTTTCTTGGCATTTATATTTTTTTGTATTGGTATGCCAGTTTGTCATATCTGTTTTTTGTTTGTCTACTGCTTATAATCTGCTAGTACTTAGAAACTAGATAATCAAGATTTTTGAGATTGTTTAACATATGAAGTGTTAAATGTAGACCTGTCATCAATTCATGTTCATGAATTGTACAGATTTTACTGTTCAAAGATATTTTTTTCACTTCCTGGTTTTGCGTTGTCTTCCACATAGACAATGTTGTTAGAGAAGTTTTCTGATTAGGTGAAGTATTATTGTAGTCATAAAGAAACCTAGAAGAGAAATTATATGTATTTTCCTGAGAGGGGAAAAAAAAAAGTACTGTGTTATCAACCCAAAGTATTGGGTCATCGGAAAAAATCATGATGAATTTTTGCATAGACAAATATGTCGTGACTTTTCAGACCACTCAATATTTGTTTCCTTTCTTATTAAATATTTGTGTTTGTTTTCTTTCTTATTAAACAATTGAATGGGGAGATTTATGCACACATCCTGAATTTTGTAAAGACCACTTATGTTTTATACAAGTACAATATTACTTCAGTTGAACAGATAGAACTAAGTGAAGAAATCCGTCCTGTGTTTTGTCCTGGGAAAATCAATGAGGTACTTCACATTGAGAAAATAAGACAGGAAGCTGTAAAAGCATGAAGCATCAGATGCTGAATACCTTGGGAATCATTCTGGGAGAGATCAGTACGGATCAGAAAATTGAGGAGGGATGGATGGCTTCGTAGAAGGCTTGAGATTTGATGAATGATTCATGAAGAATAGTAGGCTAGACAAAGAAAAGTGGAATACCTCTCTAGACTGGAGAAATTAGTATAAGCTAAGGCTCCAATGTTGATTGAGTAGAAGATAGTGAACTGCTCAGCCTGTTCACAGTACATGCTTTTTCCAACCTGCTTTTTCTCATCTGAAACTTAGAATTCATAATACTTAAATACTTAGAATTCAGAATATTTAAACTTTGTAAGTTTGTGGTGGAGAGCAAGTGAGCTAATGTAACAAGTACTTGCAAAACCTTAAGTATAATTAGGTACAGGAAGATATTAATAGTATTGGGTCATCAGAAAAGTCATGATGTATTTTTGCATAGAAAAACACATCATGACTTTTCCAGCAGCCCAATACATCTCTTTCATTAGCAGGAGTAGATTAAGACTAAGCTTTGGAAAAATAAATAAATAGTATGGTAAAAGACCACTGATACTAAGACCTAAGTAGTAAGTTAGTTTTGTTTCTTTTTTTAAGGCTTTTGCCATAAGGCGTATGTGTTTGCCAGAGAGACAGAGAAAGGGAAAGTGAGAAATCATTCCCCAGGAGGGATGACCACACCATACTCCCTTCTCCTCCATTCTCCTCCTGAGATTTTGGGCACACTTGCACATGCACCTGGCATGAGTGTCAAGCTGTTGGATCCAGGACTTGAACCATTTTCAGCCATGTAGAAGTCCCGTGCCTTAGCTACTATGCCACCTGCTGGCCCCTATAGTAAGTTTTTGAGCAGATGTACAATACACTAGTATTTCCTATCAGTCTGGCTAGAATGGTTTAGAGTGGAGGATGTCATGCATTATTTAATTAGTAGACTATAGTGTTAAGTCAGAAATTATTGACATTTCTAACATTTCCTTGATTCTCTAACTCTATGGGATTATGCTCATTAAAAGTCTTTTTCTTTTTTCCCTAACAGTTTGATAAAGGGAGACACAGCAGCATCCTTGCCCATCATCAGCTATTCGCTTACCTCATATTCACCTTATGTAGCAGAATTTCTGATGGAATCCAATATAGAGCTCATAGCAAAGAATGACTTGCGCTTTATAGATGCTGTCTATAAGGTACTTTGGGTTTATGAAACAATAATTATTTTAGAAGTTGTTGAATGATTTTTAAACATTACCGTTTTAGTAGTAACTCATGCATGCAGTACATAAAGCTGAAAGATATTTTTCATAAAATATAAAGATATTTTTGAAAATATATTCATAAATCAATATGTAAATATTTATATTTATTTGTAAATTCAGTTCCTATTGAAATCAAGATGCAATTCAGTTCACTTTGTTATAGTTTCCCTTTTTTTTAGGTTCTTGCCTTAGGGTATATGCGCTTGCTAGAGAGACAGAGGGAAATTGAAGAATCACCCCCTGGGGGCATGGCCATGCCATGATCCCTTCACCATTCTCATCTTTGATTTTGGGCACGCACACCCAGCATAACTCTTCTTTTTTGTATGTTTTTAAGGATTTATTTATTTATTTAATTCATTTGTTCTTTTTATTTTAAAATTTGACCGGAGACAGAGAGAAAGGAAAAGAAAGCAATCTGCCAGGTCTGGGACTTGAACCACGGTCAGCAATGTGGGAATCCAGAACCTTTAACCCTTACAACTTTTTTTTTTTTAAGAGGTTTTTGCTATAGGGCATGTGTGCTCACCAGAAAGACAGAGACAGAAAATGAGAAAGCGAGAAATCACCCCCCAGGGGGCTGGCCACGCCCCAATCCCTTCTCCTCCATTCTCCTCTTGGGATTTTGGGCACGCACACACACGTGCCCGGTGTGAGTTTAAGACTTTGAGACTGTTTAAGAAATTCTAGGGTTCTGCAGATCGGATTTTGGAAGCTACTGATCTAGCCTTCTACTTTTAATTTTACGAATGAGAAATGTAGATTGTCTTGTCTAAAAATCAGTAGTGGAATAATTATAATCAAATAAAACTATGCTTTCCTGACATCTGATATGACAGTCTAGTGAGCTAAGGAGTTTTTCTAGTACTTCTGAGGATATTGCATTTACCAATGATTGACTATATTTTTCTGTTTCTTTGAACAGCTGTCTTTTCTCTTCACTGGCGCATCTCTAGTTACCGACTTTCTTCCAGGATACCTTTCTCACCTGTCATAACTCATACCAACCCTCTAAGTCTCCTTAGTACCTTTTAGTTAATGGCATGATCCTCCTGGTCCTCTCAAAGGTGCCCATTACTTTTCTGACCAGGAAGCCATTTATTTATATAATTTTGGATTTCAAAAAGAAATTACTTCTAATTCTTACATTGGTCTGCTTCCTCTTTCCAGATTCTTCGTGATCAGTTTAATTACAAACCAATTTTGACAAAAAAGCAATTTATCCAATGTGGGTTTGCGGAATGGAAAATCCAAATTATTTGTGATATTTTGCATTGTGTGATGAAAAAGCACAAGGAACTCAGTAGTATTGAGAAGGTAACTTTTATGACTAGATCTTCATGCTAGATCGTATGCCCAGGATTTAGATGTTTAAAATCACTACCCTAGACTGCAAATCATCACATAGTGCAATTAGTGCTTAATTCACCAATTTGGATAACCTTATAAAGCTTGATGTTTGCTTTAAATACCAGTCACATGTTTTCACACATCTGTGACTTAGAGCAGGAAGTTCTAAACCAGTGGTTCATAAAGCATTTCCCCCACTTCTTAGTGTTTGAAAGAAATGTCGTCTCATCATTGGAGTTTTATTATTTGTCAGTTATATCATAAATGTGAAAAATTAAATTATAATAGAATGTCAATATACATTATGATTTACCACAAAATTTGTTATTATATCTAATACTTTTTTGTTTCTAAGATTCCATCACAACAAAGAAAAAAAATCAGTTCTGGTAAGCCAGAACCCTCTTCAAGCAGTGAGAAAATATGTGCAGAACCTGTGGGCATTGACATCACTGGCAGGTTTATGACTTCAGGAAAGGTATGAAAATACAAAGAAAACCTATCAGTAGTATAAGAGTTATTGGGACCAGCAGTTGGTGTAATGGCTATGTCGCTGGGCTACCATGTAGTTGACCGCGGTTCGAGTCCCAGACCCGGTGGCTTAAACTCACGCTGGGCGCCTGTGCATGTGTGCCCAAGATCCCGAGAGGAGAATGGAGGAGAAGGGATTGTGGTATGCCCATCTTACCTGGGGGGTGATTTCTCTCTTTCTGTCTCTCTGTCTCTCTCTCTCTGGCAAGCATATGTGCCCTATAGCAAAAACCTCTCCAAAAATCAAAAGTAGTATAAGAGTTATTTATTTGATTAATCCAATATATAAGGTTCTCTTTTCTGACTAGCACCTGGTGAAGCATTCTAGTCAAATATAAGAGCTTAGGGATTTTTTTTTTTCCTCTAGGGCACATGCACTCGCCCAGAAAGACAGAGAGAGACAGAAAGCCAGAAATCACCCCCCATGAGGGATGGCCATGCTGCAGTCCCTTCTCCCCCATTCTCTCAGGATCTTGGGCACACACGTACATGTACATGGCCCAGAGTGAATTTAAGCCACTGGGTCCAGGACTTGAACTGCAGTCGACTACATGGGAGTCCAATGACATAGCCATTATGCCATCTGCTTAGGGATTTTTAATAACACATAACATGTATTTTCTAGGTAACATTCTTAAAGTTATAATAGGAGGATAAAAAGTAAAAATGAACAAGCTTTTTTTATTTCCAATTTCTATTTCTACCTTATTTCCTAGATAGAATGGCAGTAGTTTAGGAAGTTTATATGAGGGGTCTTCAGACATTTCACGGAAAATGCATATTATGAAAAAACAATGCATGGGTTTAATTTAATTTTTTTTACAACAAAGTGACACTTGTACTCTGTTTTTTACTTTCCAGAAGGCATTTGTGCTCACCAGAGAGAGGGAGAAAGAGAAAAAAGAAAAAACCCTCAATGTGGTTTAGTTACATCACAGTCCCTTCTCCATATCTCCATCCTGTCAGGATTTTGGGCATGTATGCACATGTGCCCAGCAGATTTAGCAAGCCTTCAGGGAGGGACGTATGTAGTCAGCCATGTGGGATCCAGCTCCCTTAACCACTAAGCTATGGGACCAGCTCTCATGCTTTATTTTTTTCACCAATTTTTTGAAATTCTCTCATATTATGGAATCATCTACATTTACTCTTTTTTAAAAATTAATTATTTTATTTTATTTTGTTTATTCATTCATTTATTTACTTAGTTTAATTTGACCAGAGAGGGAGAGTGAGAGAGAGAGAAAAAACAAGCCGCCAGGTCTGGGACTCAAACCGCAGTCATCCATGTGAGAGTCCAGCGCCCTTAACAACCATGCCATTTGCCGGCCCCTCTGCATTTCTTGATATCTGGTCTTTCTAAAACATAAGAATATATAAAGAGCCGAACATTAGTAATAATGATAGTTTATAATGATTCATTTATGTATGTTCATATTTCTGTAACCAGAAGTGTGAATTTTTAGCCTAGAATCTGGTTTTAGGTTAGTATTTTGAATATTTTCTATTTAGTGATAGATAACTTCTCTGTCTCTTTCTGCTTTGAGTGTCTATGACTAAATGAGTCTAGTGCATAGAAATTCAGTTTTTTATGTACAAAGGAGAGTTAAGCCAAAATATTATTTTATAATAAGTGTACTTTCAGCTGTCTTCCATCTGGGGAAAACTTGCTGAGATTAAAAAATAAAATGCTGGATGAATAATCCATGTGTAATTAGATAAAGATTGTGAATAGTTTCTGGCTAAAGTAAAATCTAAAGAATTGTGTCCTATTCTAATTGTACATGTGTTACATAAATAGAACCTGTTAAAAGATATATATTTATATTGTTATGCCTTTTGTTTAAAAAGTGAAATTTTCTTATAAGAAATGGTTCTTGTGCCAGTAACATTTTTCTTTCTTTCTTTCTTTATTTTTTTTTTAATGTGCCTGTTTTGCTCTGGGTAATCAGAGCAGTTAAGAGAAAGAATTATAAGGGGCATGGTTTCTGAATAAGTGCACGTAACTCTTGTCTACTTACATCTCTCACTCATCTATTTTTTGTTAGTTTTAAATGCTCTTATTTTCTGTTAAACGATTTATATCTTGTTTCCATCCCCAACTAGAATATATGTAAACAAAGCCTTACTTTTACTGATAATTTTTTTAAAACTTTGTGCTTAGCACAATACCAGGCATACTGTAAGCACTTATTAAATATGAGTTACTAATTATAATTTTCAAACTCGTATTTTAGGATGGGGGTTGGGGTAATCTAAATTATCCTAACAAAGAAAAGTTTTAAATTTCAAGACATTAAACTTGTTTAACTGTCTTAGAATTTTTGTTACCCATCAAAATTTAGTGCATTACATCAATTCTGTAACAGAAATTCGCATAATTATTAAAAGTTCTCACACTTAAAACAGTCAGAGTAAATAGATTTCTTTGTTTATAGGCAAAAGCTGAGTCAACACTCGGCCCAGCCACAGTGTTGTGTACTGCTGAAGCTGGGTCTGCAGCTGGGACCACACGGGAGGCCTGAGTTCGGTTCTTTTCTACCCCAAAGGCTGGGTGTGGTGATATGAACCTATAGTCCCAGCAGCCCAGGAAACTGAGGCCAGTAGAACTGGGACCTCAAAGGTGGTCTGGGCAACAGTGTGAGACTCGCATGATGCCATACTCCTCTAATGGCAGCTGGGAGGCTGAGGCAGGAGGATCCCCGCACAGCAAGACCCTGTCTGAAAAAATAAAAATCAAGTGAATAGTAAAACGGATTGTCTCTTTTCTCAGTGCCTTACACAGAATGCTATTTGTGACGTCTGTATAATAGTTTGCAGTATTTTGATATATACTTTCACGTGATAATTTAACTTTTTTAAGTATGTAAAGGAAGATAGAATGTTTGTTTTATAAAATTACTGTGTCTATAACAATTGTGATTAAAAAAAACACGGAATTATTTCTGACAAGTTTTCCTCTATGCAGAAGAAAGCTGTGGTGATCCGTCACCTGTATAATGAAGACAGTGGTGACATGTCTGAAGATACAATAAGTACAGTAACAGATGTTAATGAGGCATTTGATGTGTCTGACTTAAAGACAACAGAAATAAATATTCCTGAAGTAAAGGTCCCTGAGATCAAGACTGAGCAACAAGTAAGAATTTTGAACTTCTTCAACAGATGCTGATTTTTCTTATTTTTATTTATATGATTATTTCAGCATCTAAACCTTGGAGGATTTCTAATCTTCTGTGTTATTAATTATGGCCCATTGCCTATATTATCATTGCTTAAGAATCAATAAATCTTACTGAATATAATTCCACAGATATTGTTTGCTGCCTATGTTTAAAGTACTGGGCTACGTGTTATGGGTAATGCAAAAATGAATGAGACCTAGTACTTGACTTCTTGGAATTTACAGTCTAGTGAGAGAGAGAGAAGTGCTATTTTGTAGTGGAGGGTTTTTAATCACCTGTGTGCTGAACTGGTGATTGGAAAAGAGTGGCACTTCGTTCTTTTTCATTTTTCTTTCTGGGTCCTTGCTGTCCTTTCCTGTCTCTCTTAGAATGCCATTTTTGTTGCTTTTAATTGCGACCGATTCCATTATTTGCCTAATCTGTACTATATCTGTTAAAACGTCTTTTTCTATGTATCTTCTATGTCTTATGACTTCTATACGAGGGGACTTCAAAAAATTCATGGGAAAATGGAACTGAAATGACATTTTATTTTGATGTAAACAATTTTGAAATCCACATACAGTTTTTTCATAATACCTATTTTCCATAAATTTTTGAAGACACCTCTCCCACAATAGATCTCAGTGTACAGGTAGCATTTATAAAAACTAACCAGTGGTATGGATTTACTTCTTATATGGCAAACTGAACAATCTGAATACACCGGTGTAATTTTTAGCCATTCCCTCTTAGCGACGTGCTAGGTGGTACTGCAAGAAAGTTGAGTTTTATTGTGCTACCTGGTATTGTTCAAAAGCATTAGGCAGATGAACTCATTCACTCCTCACAAAAACAATATTGTTATCTCTGATTTTTGAGGGGAGAAATTGGAGATGTCCGGGGTCATGAGTCTCAGAATGCACTAATTTGAGTGTTTAAGTAGTCTGCCTTCAGAGAGCGCTGTTAACTCTCCTGCTATAGTGTCGAACTATTGAAATCACACAGTGGAAATGGACGTACATTGATTTTTAAAAAGAACTTCATTCTGTGTAATATTATTTTTTAATCTTTCTAAACATTTTAGGATGTAAAAGTTAATACTGAGATCACTACACTTCAGACTATGCTTGCTGAATGCCAAGATAAACTTAACAAACTGACCTGGATAGAGAAAAGGTTAAACTATTTGGAAGAAAAAATGAAAGGAAAAGTGATGGTAAATGAAAAGACCTGGACTAATCTTCTAAGTCGTGTCACCCTTCTCGAAACAGAAATGCTTTTGTCTAAAAAGGTATTTTCTTTAAAATGTATAGACTATTTCAAGTATAATAAGATTTCTTTTATTGTTATACGTATGTCCTTTTGGAAATACAAAAGAAGAGGCTATTTAGGTAATGGGAGAATGATTAGTTAGAATGAAGTCCTATTTGAATATAGCCTGTTTTGTTGTTATAGCTATTGTTTTTCTCTTCCTCAGATAGGATCATCTAAAAATCTGCAAATTGAGGTTTTTAAGCTATTAGTAATACTTGACATATTTTTTAATAAAGAATATGATAGACTTTCTCTATGAAAAGCTTGAACTAATTTTATATCTCATAAGTTCAAATGGCCTTATTTCCTAGAGTGAAGTAAACAGAAGTTGATAGGAAAGGAAAATTTGCAACATTTTCTTTCTCATTATTATTTATTTAAATTATTTAGTGAATTTCATAGAAATAGTAATCAGCTTTGTCATTGCTTCATTGAATCTGAGAAATTTGTTTTACTCAGGATTTTAATTTCTGGCTTATCTTTTCTTTCTAGAAGGTAAAGTCAATAGATTTAAGGAACTTTCTACATTATTTCTTATATGTTAATATACATTTTACATGTTAAGTAAAATAATTAAAAATTTAAACATATTTCATGACATCTTATACTTTACACTTGGCAGTAAGAATATAAAGTGTGGGACCAGCAGTTAGCGTAATGGCTATGTCTCTGAACTCCCATGTAGCCGACTGCAGTTCGAGTCCCAGACCCGGTGGCTTAAACTCACGCTGGGTGCATGTGCATGCATACCCAGGATCCCGAGAGGAGAATGGACGGGAAGGGATTGTGACATGGCCATCCCCCCTGGGGGGTGGTTTCTCACTTTCTCTCTCGATCTCTCTCTGTCTTTCTGGTGAGCACACATACCCTATAGCAAAAACCTCTCAAAAAATAAAAGAATATAAAGTGTGAACATTTTTCCTTTTCATTTTATTCTTAATACTAAGCTGTATTATTCCAGAATGCTGAGTATATAGAGTTAAATGAAATGAGTGAAGACTGCACTTCCAGTAGTGACATGGATCTTCTCAATCCCGGTGAGTTCTTAAGTGGTATTAGTATTGTAATGTGATAAGGAGTTTTCAGAAAAACAATTTTTATGGATGTTTGATTATTTTAATATTCTCAAGCCTTATCTTTTAGAAATTGCAAAGCTCTTAGAACAAAAATAATGAACTGACACGCTTATTAAAGCCAAGGATTTGCTAAGAAGCCAGCTTATGTATCTTACATATAACACAGCAGGTGACTAAGCTCCAATGTACAAAATTGAAAATGTTTAGAGATATTTTACTTTTAATTGTTCTAGCATAACAGAGGACTCTAGACTATTAAAATTGGCATTCAGAGTTTCTAATTTAAGTTTAGTCAGTAACTTTCTCATCTTAAGTAATATATGTAAGAAAAAAAATTTGTCAATAACCTTGCAAAGTATAACAAACTTCTTGCATTCGAACAGTTCTCTGATGATAATAAATTGAGAAAGATCTCCACATTACTTAACAAGCTTCTGATATTTTCAATATGACTAAATAGCAAACATAAGATTTCTGTTCCTTATGCCAGACACGTTTGCATGTGTACTCAAAATTCTGAAAGTAAAATGAGAAAAGAGATTTTGGCATGGCCATCCCCCTTAGGGGGTGATTTCTCACTTTTTCTCTTTCTCTCTATCTCTGGTGAGCACACATACCCTTATAGCAAAAC
The DNA here is from genome assembly GCA_026018925.1 of Tupaia tana. Taxonomy (NCBI): domain Eukaryota; kingdom Metazoa; phylum Chordata; class Mammalia; order Scandentia; family Tupaiidae; genus Tupaia; species Tupaia tana. The sequence continues at coordinate 165,551,612 of JAKSZU010000002.1, read as the reverse complement.
CAAAAAAACAAACAAACCAAAAAGATTTCTGTTCTGTTTTTTTAACAATAGCTTTTCTTTTTTTGATTCTTAAATCTGTTGATTTAAGAATCAAAATGACTAACATTTTGTCTCTTGCCTATGATTAAATCATATTTGTAGAAGAGACACTTTGTCCAATTTGGTGATTAAGTCATATTTGTAGAAGAGGCATTTTGTCTAATTGAGAATAATTCATCGTGAAGTTAAATGTTAATACCTTTGACTGTCTAACATAAAATCTTTCAGCTGCTACCTATTCAATAATAATAGTGGGCCAACAGGTGCATGGTGGTTAAGGCACTAGATCACACATGGCCGATTGCACAATTTGAGTCCCAGACTGGAGGCTCAAAAAACACACTGCGTGCTTGTGTGTGCCTGCCCAAAATCCCTAGAGGAGAATAGAAGAGAAAGGATTGCAGCATAGCCATCTCCTCTGGGCACTGATTTCTCACTTTCCCTCTCTCTTTCTCTGTCCTCTCTCTCTCTCTCTCTCTGGTGAATGTATGTAACCTATGGCAAAAATATAAAATAAAATAATAATGACACAACACCTTTTGCACTACATTGCCTGGCACTGTTCTAACTAATAACTCACTTAATTCTCAGAGCAGACCTATAAGATAAGTACTATTATTATCCATATTTTATTTATGAGGATACTGAGATATGATGAGGTTAACTAATTATGCCAAAGGTCACACAGTTATTGAATGGTGGAACAGATTAACTAAATTCAGGCAGTGACCTTTGGAGTTTTTTGTTAACCAGTACTTGTTTAGTATACATACCAGTTTCGTTGTGCAGAGACTAATTTTGGTTATTAAATTATTAAATATAATTATTTGAGAAGCTATTTCAGGCTCTGAAGCTGTTGGGGGTGCTATTTCTCTCTCTTTGTTTTTATTGTGTATGGAAGTAATAAATAATTTTTTATAATAACTTTATGTTTATTCCAACTGATTGCTATCATGATAAAGACAATATTGTCTTTTATCATTTTTGTTTATGAGAGATTTTTGCTTATAGGGCACATGTGTTTGCTGGAGAGAGAGAGAGGCAGAAAGTGAGAAATCACCCCCTGGGGAGGTGGCCACACCCGCAATCCCTTCTCCATTCTTCTCTTGGGATATTGGGCACACACGTACACACACCTCGCATGAGTTTCAAGCCATTGGGTCCAGGACTGCAACCACGGTTGACTACATGGGAGTCCCATTATACCACTATTAGGTAACCATTATGCCACCTTGCTGGTCCTGTCTTTTATAATTTTGATTGGTCAATTTTTAACATCTTCATCTGTAGGCTCTTACAAAACAATACCAAACACTCATCTTTGATCTCTACCAGTAACTATTATATATTAAAATAATGTTTTTCTTGCTACAAATAACATTTTTAGATATTTGACTCTATTGTGAAAGGAAAGGTAACGTAAGACTTAATTTCTTCACAGCTAGTAAACACAAAGGGGAGAGGCCAGCAAGTGTTCCTCTGTCTTCTGGCTATAGTACAGTATCATTAGATTCAACTTCCAGAAACTCAGCTGTTAATTACTGTGGTTTCAAAGAGATTTCAGAGGTAAGAAACACTGGCAACTGCTTAAGTGACTTCCTTTTTAATGTCAGAACAAGCAAGCATTGGTTTCAGTCGTATATACTATAGATTACTTTGGGCAAGAAAAATAGCAAAACTGAAAATCTTTAATGTCTCAAAAATTCTTTGTGATAAGTAAATAGTACTTAATGCAATGTTGCAGATGGTGTTATATATGTTCATGGTCCATCTTTGATGATGGTTTACTTTGAGAAATCACCTAAATTTGTTGCTTTTTAAATTAAAGGAAACAACAATCCAGAAAATGGAAAGGATGAAAAAAATGTAAGTAACAGAAAGGGGCAACAGAAATTCATTTCTCTATAGGGAATTGTATTGGATTACAGTATATGTAGAATGTGCATATGTGTTTCAAACCTTAAAGGTCTCTCAATCAGGTGTGGAATTTCCTTCAGGACTCCAGTGGATAATAAATCCACCTACAGTATGTGTTTGTGAGATGAGTCACTGTTTTGGTTTCCAACAAGTGATGTTAAAACATTCTTAATAGAATTAACTGTGGATTAAAGAGTGCAGAGATACTTTTGCTTGGTAATTAATCAAGACTATTATCTATTTTTGATCATTAAGTAATCAAAATAGTAAATAATGTATATAGATAGTAGCTTGGAGGCATTTCCAGTGTTGTTAAAGTATTGATAGTCTTAGCAAGTTCTTAGTAATGTTAAAAATGCTTTTATCTAGTACAAATATCATTACATAAAATGTTTTAAAGAGCAGGTCAAAGGATATGTAAAATGAAATTGTGTAAGATTATTGTGTAGTCTACTACTTTAAAAATCTATACCTTCTTTTAAAATTTGAGAACTATTAAAATAATTCATGCTCTAAGAACTGAAGACTCATAATTTTTTTTTTCCTTCTTTGGCGATAGTATACTTAACTCTATTAAGAGTAACTGTCCCTGTAAGTAAGAAAAATATTTAAGTTTAGGCTCAAAACTGTAATTCACCAATCTAAATCTTATGTTTCAATATAAATTATTTTAATTTACTTATTTTTTTTTTAATTATATTTCAGGTTTGAAGAAACTGCAGAGTTACTGAAATGCCCAACTCACTAATTTGTAGAATTTTCTGCATGAACTTCGGTAGTAGGACTTTGGCTACTGAACATGTTGTATATTTTAAGAATTCTCTATACAATTATAATATATCACAATGTTTTTATTAATGATTTGAATTCCATTTGGCATACAAGTCTTTTTTTATTTATTATTGAATAAATATTTTAATATTTTTGAGCTATGATTATACTGCTTTACTCTGTTCCAGTTTTCTTTCTTAGGAAAAACTCATTTCCAGTGTATTTCTTTTACAGAGTGAAGTCATTACCGCACTGTATTTTTGTGTTGACATTTGTTGGCAGTGTGCTAAGTAATATGTTTTGTGAAGTACGGTCTTGAGGACCAGGGTTTACATCCTGTTGGAAACATTCCAACTGAGACTTGCATATTGGACCCAGGAGGCTCTCGTACATACCATCTTGCCATCTGTACTGATGAATAAGTTGTAATGAAAAGTTAAAAATGCTCACTGAAAAATTAAATAAAACCAAAAAACAGCTATTTCATTCTTAGTCAAAAAGCAATACCTTTTCATTTAACACTGACAAAGTAAAAACATGAGTCGTCTTTTGCATTTGGAAGCAGGTCTAAAGGTTCACTGTGAGAGATGTGTTGAGTATTTTAGTTCTGTATTCTGTGACACATTTTAAGACCAGCAGCACGGACACAGATGGTGGCTGTCTAATATTTGAAGATACAGTTAATGATGGGAAGTTGTAAAATTTTTGGAGAGAGAAAAAGCCTTAGATGGAGTTAAATGAAGAAAAAAAATTCATTTAAAAAATTGCTACATATATTGTATTTTTTTTAACATTACAAGTAAAATTGTAGTGACCTTGGGTATTCCTCAGGAAAGTTAACTCTATTATTTGGAAGGAAAAAGAGTATTTTCTTTTATTATATAGATTTCTCTGATTACATTTTATTTATCTGTTTATATTATATTTGTATATTTAGTATTTCACTGTCAAATATAAACCTTAAGTTGACATTTTCAGTAGAAATTACTTTCTAAAGCATTTTTAGCATTCTAATAAATGTTTGTCATTTAAACTTTAAAATTAGGAACTTTTATATTGACATTACAAAAGCACACATCCTTGAATTTAGTAGTTTCAGAAACTACTTTGAGCATTAATTATGGCAACTGACTTTTCATAATTGCAAATGAAGTATAATTATAAAAATCAAGAGATTACAGTTTTAAGAGAAAATACTATTGTCAAATGACTGCTAAAATCTAGTCCCAGCATAGAATTATAGCACCACCTTGTGGTTCTTATGCCAATGATTTTTTTTACTTTTTATTAAAACAAGTGAGTTCCCATTTAACCTAGGATCTTGTTTTTCCCTTTTGAAAAACTCAATTCCAATTTCGTACATGTGCTGCTGAAGTGAGCACATTAATTCCAATTTAAAAAATAAACCTTTTTTTAACTTTCCGTGGAAATCAGAAGAAAAAGTAAGTCTGCCTTTTACCATCCCTTGTTTTTCCCTTGTATAGTGGAGATTAGCACATAATTAAATTATTTGAAACATTTCTGATCTCCTAGTGTATGTATAGTATGCAAAATAGTTATCTAATGGAAGTGTAATAAAATATTTCTTAGGTATGTTATCAAGTGAACATTTGAACCCAAATTTCCAAATTTTTTAGTCCAACAACTGACCTGAGCTAGTAAAGCTAATTCATAATAACAACATACATTTATACTTGCAAAGACACTTTCTGTACTATTTCTACAACAAAATCTTTGGATAAACAAAGCAAATTTGACTTCATTGAAGTTATTGAAAGATAGCTAAATTATTATTTCAACTCTTTTAAAAAAATAGAAAAGGTTTTTCTCTCTTTGGCAGTTTACTAAGTGGTTTGTAACCATAAACACATCTGTTTTGATTAACCTGAAGGTCTTAGGAAGATGTGACAGAGCAGTCTTAGAGAGAGGATCTGGAAGTATGGAACTAACCCAGAGTTAACTGAAATTTTCAGTAACTCCATCCCCTTAATTCTCTTATCAGCTGAATGAAAAAGTACTACACCACCAACAAAGTACACTACTATGAGTAGCTTGTACTACTCTGCTCTACTCTGAGTAGTTCTGGATAGAGACTGTATAGGAATACTGTAAAGAATGCATAACATAAAAGTCTAGTCAGAAAGGGTTGAACAGTAGTAAAACCAACTATATGAAAATTCTGGGCTAAAGTTAAGGACCGTTAAGTTGGAAAAAGTAGCTCTGTTATGTTATTTTTGTTTTACTCTGTTTTTAATGTGATGTTTTTACATGTAATATATTCCTTAAAAAATAAAACTTAAAGACTTTGGAACTGTGTTTTATGCATTTATTACTCATGGGCACTTGGGGAAGCATTAAAGGTAAAAGAACCGTGTCAATTTTACAAACTACAACACTTTCTAAGCTCACATAACATTATAGCTTTAATTTTTACTTTTTAACAATCCCCAGGTTTGTCTGTCTCTTTTCTTTGCAACTGAAGGATATCGAGAAAGTAACGTGGTGGAGGTGGTGTGAAACTTTAAACTACAGAATTAAAACTTTAATTGTGCCACTTGATCTTTAATATTTCTAGTGAAAGTGACAGGTTTCTTACATGACTCAGAGAAAAGCAAGCTGGAAAATCAGAACATTATTGACAACAATAGCAACAGTGAGAACATGCAAATTCATTTTTATTGACCAATTCTTTTAAATCTGTATTAATCTTGTGGTTTATATTTATCTTTAATATTCTTAGGAATGAGGACTACATAAATGGCTATGTCTTTTTTTTCCCTTGTCTGCAATCCATAAGAAATATATTTTGATTTTGCTTTTTAACTTTCTGAATACAAAATATTAAACTCAACATTTTTAAATGAAGAACAAGAGACTTATTAAAAAGTGTTCCAACTGTATAAATTATATGAATTTTATGTCATTGGTGGGTAGTAAGATGAAGGGGATAATCGTGATATTAATCACCCAGGAAAGTTCAATAAATTAGTGCTTTAGTGACAGGAAGGCTGAATGTTTTGGAATAGATCCTAATTTGTAGGTTCAATCCTTCAGTTCACTTGGATTGTTATGTACTTGGAGTGCAACCAGTTTATTAAATCATTGGATGAAGGATTGGTATTGAAATCCTGAGAGACACTTGTAGGAATGCACCAGAATTATCCTGTACTTGTGTTCTTAAATCTTTTATTTGTCCCTACAAACTGGACCATAAACTCCTTCATCTGCAAAACTTACTTCAATTGATACTTCTGTGGTTTACTAGTAAAATTTACCACAAGCAGATCTCTTCCTTCTGAGTCCTCATTACATAGTTTGCATTGGTTTGTTGGAAAAGTTATGATATATTTTTTTCTGTTTTCTATGCAAAAATGTGTCAAGACTTTCCTAACAATCTAATATTTTTGTTACTAGACAGTCTCTGAAACTTCTGAGCTTTTCTAAGAATGTATCTCTACTAGAATATTTATGGCAAAAGGTTTTAAAATAAGCTGTGGAATAGTTACTGGTAAATATTCATAAAACTCTATTAGTTTGGATTATAATGGAGTCAGGATTGATCATTTTTAGACCTATTTCTGGATTACTTATTATTTTTTTAAGAGTTTTTTGCTATAGGGCGTGTGCGCTCGCCAGACATTGAGAGACAGAGAGACAGGCCACGCCACAATCCCTTCTCTTCCATTCTCCTCTTGGGATCTTGGGCACACACGCACATGCGCCCGGCGTGACTTTAAGCCACCAGGTCCGGGACTCGAACCGCGGTCGACTACGTGGGAGTCCAGCGACATAGCCATTACGCTAACTGCTGGTCCCATGGATTACTTATTATTTTTCACATTCTCTATTTTGATGAGGAAGCATTACCTTTTTTAAAAAATTCATTAATCTATTCCAGGAGTGCGAAAAACAAAGAGGGAGAGTCAGATACAGGATGCCACAGTCCACACCTGGCATACTCAGGGAAGTCTCCGACCCAAACCAACAACCTCATGTGGGTCTGTGTCTCAGATAATCATGCTTTACCATTACGCCACCATTGGTCCCAGCATTACCTCTTATTTTTTAAGTTCACACCATAATCCCGTCTGCATTCTCTCCCTGGATTTTGGGCACACATGCACGCATTTCTTGGAGTGATTTTTAAGTCAACAGATCTGGGATTCAAACCATAGTTGGCCATGTGGGAGTCCAGTGCCTTAACCACCATGTCACCTGCTGGGCCCCAGTATTACCCTTTTGTAAGTACTAGTTTGGGTGGTTTGTGTTTATTGTTACAGTGTCCTTTGCTATTGTAGAGAAGATAAAACTTTATCATGCCCTCTGTCTGGCTTGACCCAAGAATTATTAAAGTGGCATGTATAAATTAACAGGAGAAAAGCTTGCAAATTTCTGCATATACATGGGATCCCCATTTGAAAATGAATACCCAAAGAGTTGGCAAATCCTAAATGCTTACAGTAGGTTAAATAAAGAGTAGTGATTGTGGGAAAGGAAAATGTATAGCGAGGCTAAAGAAAGAAGACTTACTTTAACAAGGACTGTTCAAACAGTTTTCTCCACCAAGACTCCTCATCTCTGTTCACAAGAATGCTTCTTTCCTTGTACAGGAAGGGCATCTTTTGTTGAAAATTAAAAAAATGCTTTCCCCTCCTGATGGAGAGCAGTGTGTCCTTTTTGTATCTATTGTTTTTCAAGTGCCTTCAGTTCAAAATAATCCTTAGGTGAAAGCAGCATATTTTGGGGAAGCATGCTCTACTCTGCACTATCAAAAAACATGATACAAAACCTTACTTAGCCTAAGATTACTACTGCTGCACACCCCTTCCAACCTAGATCCTGTTATTTATGCTCTACTGTCTTGTATCCTTTACACTGTCTCATGTATTTATTGCCTTTCCCATTGACACTGTATTACTGCCAATTTTATCATTCTTCACTTGCACTCTTCACTGATCTCCTTGCTTACATCTTGCCTCCTTCAGTGTATCCACACTACTACCAAAGTGTGTTTTTGAAATGGTCCTTTGACTATGACATATTGCTGCTAAAATGTGTTTCTTTGTTCTTCCTATTCCTACTAAGTAAGCCCAAACTTACATTGGACAGCAAAGGCCTTTTTCTTTGAAGTCTTGTCTGCCTTTCTAGCATCGTCTACAATTCTGTAGAGTTCATACTACACAGTACTCTTACTGTGTTGTTGTGCACTATTTCTTTTGTCTAGAGAGAGTTTCCCTTTCATCTGGCAAGTTTCTGATTATCTTCAAGGACATCATACCTTTTTGGAAAGGTTTCTCTCAACTACAGAAGCCAAATTATATATTTCTACCTCTGCTGTTACAGTACCTTGTTTATACTTTTGATTCTTATATTGGCCTCATAGCTGTTATTTATTTATATGATTGACCTCCATTAGTCTTTGTCTTTACTATTTCTTCCAATAGTGATTTCCCTAAGTGCCTAGCATTTATTTATTTATTTATTCATTGCAAGCTACATACAGTACAAATGATTATTTGTTGACTAAATTAATCAAATTATAGTCAAGATTTTCAGATGAGTAAGGTCTTGTCATGTTGAAAGCTGAGTCTTGGTTAGTCATGCTGTGTCCTTTCTGTGGAAGATGTAATTCCGAGTTCTGGAAAATGGTCATTCAAAGGTGAATACCTTTTCAATATGTTAACGAACGCATTTAGAATGAAAGTTGATTGATGTGTCTTCTAGGTGCCAATGTGTCAGACACTGGATGGATATAGGCAGACCACAAGCTAATTCCTGTTCTCAATGAGCTAATGGCTGAGCAGGAAAGATGGTTCAAGAAGCACTAACAGTACGTAGTAAGTACTGCGTTAAGCCGAGAATGAGTATCTAATCAGAGGTGGAAGAAAGCCTTCTAAGAAATTATGTTAATCTTAAATCCTAGAGGATGAATGGAAGATAGCTGGGGAAGATGGTTTTAAGCCAAAGGACTGACATGAACATAAGATTAAGAGGGAGGCTATCTGAGAGAAATTCACTAGGTCTAGCATTCTGAGTGCGTTTATATGTGTCAATGGGAACTGTGTGACTACAGATCAGTTTACACAGTCCCCATGGGCAATTTATATTTTATTTACTGAAAAATTTAAGCAGCAGAGTATCATAACCAGAAATGAAGAACTGGAGAATTCATTTTAGTGCTTTAGTACAGAGACTGGATAAGGGAGCAAAACTAGAGACAGAGAAACCTGCTAGGAGGCTACTACAATGATCCAAGAAGGAGATAGCAACGGTAACTCAGGTTATGATTATTGTAGAGATGGAGGGAAATATGGGATTTAAAAGAGGAGGTGTCTTTTTCCAATTTAAGGACCATCTTCAGTTTAGTATCTGCCCTGGAGGCTGGGAAGAAGATACTACACCAATGTTGAATCTGATGCCATGCCTATTAAGTCATGCACTGAAATCTTATTAGAAATGCAAACTCTCGAGCCCCACTCCTGACCTACTGAATCAGTTTCTGCATTGCACCAAGCCCAAAGTATAGGTTCCTTTAGTATGAGAAATACTGGTTTACATCTACATACCTCTTGCTTTAGAATACTTAACATATAAGTCTAAGCCTTCACATTCTTCTGAATTGCTTTTATCTAAGTACATGCAGCTTTGTTATAGTCCATGTTTAATATCTTGGACTCTTTAGTACCTTTGAATGGGTAGAGATTTAGTGTCTTGATGCATTTAGTTAAACAATTGGATTTTTTCCTCAGTTGAATTATATATATTAGACGTTTAAAAATCCTTTCTTCAAAATTAGGTGTAAATTGTGTACAAATAAATGTTTGGGTTCTCATCAGTAGTGATTCTTCACTAAGCATGAACAGGTCATACCAATATCCTCTGTCATTGAAATATCTATGTATATTTTTGCTGTGAAAATTCCTAGTTTCTTACTTTTCATTGTGCTCCCAAATGCAACAAGCAATTTTTCACATACATATTAAGTTTTCAGTGTTAAGTCACACAGTGATCCTTTTGAAGACATAGAAGGTGGTTATTAGGGATCAACATTTCACATTAATTTAAAATTCAGTAGAATTTTGTCAAAATTGTTTAATTTGGGGTTGTCAATATAATTCAATCTGAGAAGTTTTAAAATGGAAGAAAAATGTATTTTAGATTTAAAAAAAGATTATACTTAAAAGCAGTACAGTACTGGGACCAGCAGTTGGCATAATGGCATGTCGCTGGACTCCCATACAGCCAACCGCAGTTCAAGTCCCGGACCTGGTGACTTAAACTGATGCCGGGTGCATGTACGTACATGTCCAAGGTCCCTAGAGAATGGAAGAGAAGGGATTGCGATGTGGCTATCCCCCCCGGGGGTGATGTCTTGCTTTCTGTCTCTCTGTCTTTCTGGAGAGCACACATGCCCTATGGCAAAAACCTTTCCAAAAAAAAAAGAAATAAAAATACAGTACTCCTCAATGATCTATCTGTTTTACAACTGCTAGGACTTTCCACCAATTCTCCAATGTTTGACAAATTCCCATCCTCCACCATGACCTTGTTTTCCTTGCTTAAAATCATCTTTGAGTTTTGTTTTTCTTCTTTAATCTGTATAATCTTAAAATCTGTGGGAAAAAATGTTGAGACTGATTGGAATGAATTGCGTTGAAGTTATCGATTGAGTGAGAAAATAGCTAAGTTGTGGCCTTGAGAGGGATGAGTATCAAGCACTGGGGCTAGGCTCAGTGTGGACAGGCATGCAATGTGGGGAGGAGATGCCACTAGGGCTGCACACCCACCCTGCCATTATACTAGACATCTACTCCCCAGTCAAGGTGTATACACTGAGGGGTGATTACCTGGACCCATCTGAAAAAGGTTATCAAAGGCAGATTTAACAGCTCCAAGACTTACACCCTTATTGTCTCTCAAAAGATGATTTAAATATTCACATGGTCAAAATATAGGCTCAGCAAGAGCCAAGAGTTATCACTGGTGGTTATGGTTTGGATTTCAGGACTGATTCTGACTCCAGAGAGTTGTTCAGCTGCTTTATAGGAACTGGAAAGCCTGGAAAGGCTTTTCAACCTTAATTGACAAATGATCAAACTGCCACTCATAGAGTAAGACCAGATCGCCCCATCCATATGCTCTCCACACTGTTCTTACCTGCAGCTGCCTGTGCTGCCAGCCCTGGTTCTCACCAATAGAATATATGAAGAAAATGGTTCCAGTGCTCATATTCCTTCTTTGATATCACATATCTTCAGTGGAGCATGAGATGGATGAAGAAGTGAGCTGGTCGTTTGGATGCCAAGGCACAAGTTCAGGTATGAGATGACACTCACTGGAGCCTTTGAGTTGTATATCTGTAGGGCCAAGCTTCTGGAGTGGCTTTGCTGGAGAAAGAAGACAAGACCTCCAAGATCAAGGCCACCACTTAATTCTCCGGTATCTCTCTCCACCCTTTCATTCTGATGGCAGAGCCACTATTAGGATTCTTAGGGCAAGTAGCTCAACCTCTCTGAATCTTGTTTTTTTCCCCTTTACAGAGAGTTTGGTTTAGGGCACTGGTTTTCAAATGGGCATTATGGAACTTTGGAAGGTTCCAGAATTTACTGGCAGACTCTGGAAAAAAACACAGGGGCTTTAACAAGCAGCCCCAGGGACTTTGAGCATTCATCTCCTGTTTTCCAGAAGATACCCCATTCTCTATTTGTAATTTTACTTTTGTGACTTTCATATGTGATTTCATCACTGAAATAAAAATTTCAGAATCTTTTTGCTTGTCAAAAGAAAATGTAAGAGATCAGCTGATGGCGTAATGGTTATGTCACTAGACTCCCATATGGCCAGCCACAGTTTGAGTCCTAGACCCAGGGGCTTGAAACTCACGCTAGACACGTGTGCATGCATGCCCAAAATCCCAAGAGGAGAATGGAAGAGAAGGGATTACAACATGATCATCCCTCGGGAATGTGAGGGGAGCATGATTTCTCACTTTCTGTCTTTGTTTCTCTGGCAAGCACATGTGCCCCATAGCAAAAATTTCTAAGAAAAAAAAAAAAGAAAGAAAGAAAAGAAAATGTGAGATGATAAGTTTTGTTTTCAATATCAATAATCAATAAAAAAGGTAGTATTCAGAATATCTATAAATAAGAAAAAGACAACAGAAAAGAGTGCAGAAGACAATAAGAATTACTCAGAAAAAGCCTCCAGAGTAAGCAGTTGACACAAAAATATATATACTCTGAGATACCTAATAGATTCTAAAATTTGAAAACCAGTATTAAATTTTGTTAAGATAATAGTCAGCAGGAGTCTTAAACTCTGGAGTGCAATCGGTACAACCACTTGGCAAAATATGTTGGCGGAGTTCCTGGTTAACAAACAATTATCATGTCTGGGAAGGAAATGGAGATGTGAGGTAAAGGAATAGTGGAGATAAAAGGAAATAGGAAAGAGAAAAACTAAGGAGGTAGGATCAAGGAATTGACTAGCTGGATAACAAAATAAAGAAAAAATGCTCACTTCGGCAGCATATATACTAAAATTGGAACAATGCAGAGAAGATTAGCATGGCCCCTGCACAAAGATGGCATGCAAATTCATGAAGCGTTCTATAATTTTAGAGAGAGTTCAGCACACATCAATCCACAGCAAAAGGGAAGCAAACTTGTTCCCAGTGGCAGAAACATTCTCCAAAAAGGTATTCAAAAGTGAATAAAGCACCCAATGCCTAGAAGTAGAAGAGCCTCAGATTTGAAGAAACCAGGAAATATGTCTCCATCAAAAGAACACAATTACTCCCCTCCATCTCTGAAAAAAACAGAAGTTACCAAAATGTCAGGCAAAGAATTCAGAACATTCATAATGACAAAACTCTATGAGTTGGAAAAGAAAAGAGACAACAAACTCCAGGAGATGAGGAAGTCGTTCCATGATCGGAAAGAAGAAATGGACACTATAAGAAAGAATCAGATGGAACTATTAGAGATAAAGTCACTAATACAGGAAATAAAAACTGTCTCAAAAGTATTAAAAGTTGATTAAACCATGCTGAAGATTGAATCTTCAATGTAGAAGATAAAACCTCTGACCTAGAAAACAAACACCAAAGAGATAGAGAAAATAACCAAAAAAGATGAGGATAATATACAAGAAATACTAGATTCCATTAAACATCCAAACATCCGAATAATTGGTATTCCAGAAGGTGAAGAAACTAATAAGGGCATGGAAAATCTATTTCATGAAGTTCTGGAAGAAACCTTCCTTAGTCTAGAGAAGCACTCATACATCTGGACCCAAGAAATACAAAGGACTCTGAGAAGAATCAACCTAAGATCTTTCCCAAGGCACACCTTAGCCAGACTAGCCAATTAAACAGTTAAAGACAAGATACTAAAACTGGCAAGAGAGAAATGAGAAGTGACTTACAAAGGTCATCCCATCAACTTAACACCGGACCTTTCAACAGAAACAATGCAAGCAAAGAAAGAATGGGAAGACATATTGAAAGTGTTAAGAGAGAAACATTTTCAACCAAGATTATTATATCCAGCAATATTGTCCTTCATGTGGGGAAAAAAAAATTAAAATCTTCTCAGACAAACTAAACCTGAAAGAATTTGCCAACACCAGACCAGTTCTTCAAGAAACTCTGAAGAGAGTCCCGTTCCAGGAAAACTAATGAATAAACAGCCAGAAATAAGGGAATAAAAGACAACCAAGACAATGGCCAACTTAAAGGTAGAGACAAGTCTGGAAATATGGATAATAACATTGAATGTTAATGGATTATATTCTCCAATAAAGAGGCACATACTGACTGAATGGATAAAAAAAAAAAAACAGAAACCCTCTATCTCTTGCCTACAAGAAATAAATCTCATGGATAAAAACATACATAGACTGAAAGTGAAGGGTTGGAAAAAAGAATTCCATTCAAATGGGAACCAAAAAAGAGTTGGAGTCATGATACTAATTTCTGACAAAATAGGCTTTCAAACCAAAACTGTTCAAAGAGACAAAGAAGGGCATTCATTATATAGTAGTAAAAGGGCTAATCCATCAAGAAGATATAACACTTATAAATATCTGTGCACCTAACTCAGGAGCACCCAAATACATGAAGAAAAGACTGTTAGATCTAAAAGGAGAGACAGACTGCAACACACTAATTGTTGGAGACCTTGGTACCCCATTATCTCCTCTGGGCAGATCATCTAGACAAAAAATAAGTAAAGAGATAAAGGATCTAAATGATACCATAAATCAAATGGACTTAGACATCTGTAGAACTTTCCACCCAAAACCCATGAGATACACTTTTTTCTCACCCCGACATGGAACCTTTTCTAAGAAAGACCATATGATAGAGCACAAAGCAAGCCTCTACAGACTCATAGGCATAAAAACTATATCCAGTATTTTCTCAAACCATGATGGAATTAAATTTGATATTAATTTCAAGAGAAATACTCAAAAATACTCAAATACATGGAAACTAAATAACTTACTTCTGAATGACTTCACAACTACTAAAGAAATAAAGACTGAAATCAAAAGATTCATGGAAGCCGGGACCAGCAGTTAGCATAATGGCTATGTTGCTGGACTCCCACGTAGTCGACTGTGGTTCGAGTCCCAGACTGGGTGGCTTAAACTCACGCTGGGCGTGTGTGCGTGCGTGCCCAAGATCCTGAGAGGAGAATGGAGGAGAAGGAATTGCAGCATGGCCATCCCCTCTGGGGGGTGATTTCTCGCTTTCTCTCTCTCTGTCTCTCTCTGTCTGTCTGGCAAGCACATGTGCCCTATAGCAAAAACATCTCAAAAAAAAAAAAAAAAAAGAAAAGAAAAAAAAGAAAAGAAAAGATTCATGGAAGCCAATGACAATGAGGACACAAGTTTCCATAATCTTAGGGACACTGCAAAAGCAGTCATAAGAGGGAAGTTGTAGCAATTAGTGCACACAAGAAGAAGATGGAAAGAAGGCAAATGGACCACCTACATTGTGCTTCAGAGGATTGGAAAAGCAACAGCAAAAAAATTCAAAATAACTCCAGGAGAAAAGAAATAATAAAGATTCAAGCAGAAATAAATGAAATAGAAAATAAATCAACTATAAAAAAATAAATGAAAGTAAAAGCTGGTTCTTTGAAAAGATAAACAAAATTTATACACCCCTAGTGAGACTTATTAAGAAGAAGAGAGAAAGGAACAAGGTAAATCAAATTGGCAATGAAGCTGTCATTATAACAACAGACATAATAAAAATACAAAACATCATTAGAGGATACTATGAACAACTATACACCAACAAACAAGAAAATCTGGATGAGATGGACAAATTCCTAGACACATATAATATACCAAGATTGAGTCAGGAGGAAAAAAAGTCTAAATAGGCCCATAACAAACCAGGAGATTGAATCAGTAATAAATAACCTCCCAACAAAGAAAAGCCCTGGTCCTGATGTCTTCACCTTTGAATTCTTCAAAACTTTTAAAGAAGAGTCAACTCCCATTCTGCTCAAGTTATTTCTAAAGATCCAAAAGGGTGAATCTCTCCCAAATTTATTCTGTGAAGTCTCCATCGCCCTTATCCTTAAAACAGATAAGGACAGAACAAAGAAGGAAAACTATAGACCAATATCTGATGAATATAGACGCAAAAATTCTCAAGATACTAGCAAGATACCAGCAAATCGTATCCAACAACATATAAAAAAGATTATACATCATGACCAGGTAGGCTTTTTTTCAGGGATGCTTTTTTCCAAAGTTAGGTTCAACATAAATGCATAAAGCCATAAATGTAATACACCATATTAACAGAAAGAAAGATTAAAAACCATATGATCATATCAATTGATACAGAAAAAGCATTTGATAATATACAATATCCCTTCATGATTAAGAATCTCAGCAATATAGGCATAGAGGGTCATTTCTCACCACAATAAAAGCTGTCTGTGAAAAACGTGTAACCAACATCATCCTGAATGGGGAAAAGCTGAAAGCTTTTCCACTAAAAACTGGTACAATACAAGGATGTCCACTTTCTCCACTCCTTTTCAATAAGGTACTGGAAGTCCTCACCAACACAATCAGAAAAGAGAATAAAATAAAGGCATTCAAATAGGAAAAGAAGAAGTGAAACTATCTCTATTTGCAGATGACATGATTATATACATAGAAGACCAATGGTCAGGACCAGCAGTTGGCATAATGGGTATGTCGCTGGACTCCCATGTAGTAGACCATGATTCGAGTACCCGACCTGGTAGCTTAAACTCATGCCAGGCACATGTGCTTGCATGCCAAAAACCCTGAGAGGAGAATGGAGGAGAAGGGATTGCAGCGTGGCCATCCCCCCTGGGGTGTGATTTCTCACTTTCTGTCTCTCTGTCTCTCTCTGTCTTTCTGGTGAGTACATGTGCCCTATAGCAGAAAAACAAAACAAAACAAAACAAAACAAAAAAACAAACAAAAAAAACCCAAAAAACAAAAAAACTCTCTAAATAAATAAATACCCAATGGTATTCATGAAAAAATTCCTGTAAGTAATACATGAATACAGTATAGTTGCAGGATACAAAATCAACATATAGAAGTCTATAGCATTTCTGTATATGAACAGCAGGCAGACTGAAATAGAACTGAAAAAAGTAATTCCATTTACCATAGCTACAAAACATACAAGATACCTAGGAATAAATCTAACTGAAGTTAAAGTTTTCCACAAAGAAAACTACAAGAAACTAAAAATAGAAATTGAAAATGACACAAAAATGTGGAAGGACATCCCATGTTCCTGGATTGGAAGAACTAATATAATCAAAATGGCAATTCTACCCAAATTAATCTACATATTTAATGCAATCCCAATCAAAGTGCCAGAGACATTCTTCACAGATCTAGAAAAGACAATAATATGATTTGTCTGGAATTATAAAAGACCTTGTATTACCAAAGCAATCTTGCACAAGAAGAGTGGAGTGGGTGGCATCTCACTCCCTAACCAAAAAAATACTACAAAGCTGTGGTAATCAAAACAGCATGGTATTGGCACAGAAACAGACAGGTGAACCAATGGACCAGAATAGAGTCTCCAGAAATAAACTCCCAAACATACAGCCAACTGATTTTTGACAAAAGGTACCAGACAATCCAGCGGGAAAAGGAAAACCTCTTTAGCAAATGGTGCTGGAAAAACTGGATTTTCACCTACAGAAAGATGAATCTGAACTCCTCTCACCATTGACAAAAATCAACTCAAAGTAGATAAAATATCTAAACCTAAGACCTCAAACTATAAAACTGCTGCTGGGAAACTCTAGGAGACATTGAAATAGGCAAAGACTTCTTAAATAAGACCCCCATACCACAGACAATAATCTCCAAAATAGACATGTGGAATTACATCAGATTAAGAAGTTTCTGCATGGCAAAAGACAAAATTTAGTGTGAATCGACAGCCCTCAGAATGGGAAAATACTTTTGTAAACTATGCATCAGATAAGGGACTAATAACCAGAATGCACAGGGAACTCAAGCAACTTTCCCGAAAAACATTATAAACCCTATTAAAAGATGGGAGAAGAAAAAAACAAAAGCCAAAAGAATAGCCAAAAGGCATATGAAAAATGCTCAACATCCCTCATTTAAGGGAGATGCAAGTCAAAACCACAATGAGATATCATCTAACCCCAGTCAGAATGACTGAGATTAAAAAAGAAAAAAGATAAATGCTGGTGGGGGTGTGGTGAAAAGGGAACTCTCTTACACTGCTAGTGGGAGTGTAAGTTGTTCCAACCACTGTGGAGAACAATATGGAGATTCCTCAAAGATCTACAAATAGAACTACCATATGATCCAGCAATCCCACTTCTTGGTATCTACCCAAAGAACAGAAGAATCCCCAGTCAGAAAAATGCTTGCACATTGATGTTTATTGCAGAATTATTCACAATTGCTAAGACATGGAACCAATCCAAATGCTCACAAACAGATGAATGGATTGAAAAAGTGTGGCATATATACTCTATGAAATACTACTCAGACATAAAAAACAACAAGACCCTGGCTTTTGACAGAAAGTGGATGAATATGGAAGATTTACTGCTGAGTGAAGCAAGCCAGGCTATGAAGGAGATATATTGTATGTCTCCACTTAATATATATACCAAGCTTCCACACTCAAGCCGAAACTGAATGAGTGGAGGATATAGAAACATAGTGAATGGTTATAAATACCAGATACAGTGTGGGAAGAGGGTGGAAGAAGGAGTAGAGTCTGAGGAAGGACATGAAGGAGAAAAATAGAGAGGCAAGGCATTTATGAGACAAAGAAATGAGTTATTACCTGTTGACTGTAACATGTATAGTATTCTTAACTGGACTGGTGAGAAATGTATACATGTTGGAATATTCACTTTGCAATATAATTAACATGTGATTGAATGTATGAAAGAAATGGAAATTAAAAAAAGTTTTAAAATGATATCTCAGTCTTGGATAGATAATAGTCACCAAAGAATGCTGACAGTGGCCCAGTGAAAAGCAAGTTTTAAGGAACCCTTTCTTCTATTAAATTCACTAAGTAAAATAATCTCCAACCTCCAGGAAATTAAGTACATAAACTCACCGATTAGTTAGATAGGCATGTGATCTATGTGAATTATGTGTAAACCGATTTAGTTTCTATATAGTTTAAGTCAAATTTTTCTGATTGTAGTTTACAAAGTTCTTCTGTGATTCAAACACAATCCTTTTATTTTCTTTCTTTTATTTTTAAGTTTATTTATTTCAAAAGTAACAGAGATGGAGACAGCAATGTTCCCCCAGTCTCCACCAGCATGGATCATGGGCACACACCCGCCTGGCATACTTAGGGAGGTCTCCGGATACGAACCAATAACCTTCTCATGTGGATCTGCCTGGCACAGCATTTTGTATTACTCTTCAACCACAGTTCAGTCCCTGACCTTTTTGGTTAATATTACTTACAATGGGTTCTGACATATCATGGTAAAATTCCTGTCTTCTCTATTCTCCCAAATAATATTAAAAGGTAGGCTATGGGGACTCATCAATCTGGGACCCATTTTCAAGGCAAGAGCATGTTTCGTTGTTCATTTTAGTCTTGGAATTGATGACCATAGATTATTATTAATATTACTTGTTTCTCTGACAAGTGAGTAAAATGATAAATCATTAACATGGAATAGTCTATACAACAGTTAAGGGAATAGTAGACATTTATTTGCTGTGTAGCTTATGTATCTCCTCTTTTAGAGAATTTACCTAAATTTCTCATGGGATACAAATTCAGGAATGGCCCTCTTCTGATGCCTTCTTTTACTTATTCCCAGATACTGATTGACAGTTGAGAAGAAAACTCAACTGTAGACAAAAAGTTCTGCTAGGTTTTCTAGGAAAGAGAAACCTTTGTCTTTCCACAGTAGCTACTGCTTTTACTCTGCACAGTGTAATAGAAAGATGAAAACCTGCAACTGATAGAAGTATCTGTACCTGAGTGAAAATACACCACATGGAAACCAAAGAAGAATCCAGTGTCTCAAAAGGTACAATCAATAGCAGTACTTAAAATGTTGAAGGGAGCTTCAAACAAAGTCAAATCTGCTTGTGAACAATGTATTGGCTCAATATGAACCAATACATTGCCATTTCTTATTAGAGTCCTTATGAGGATGATGGTATACCCAGAAAATTGTGTGTAATTGTTAGAAAAAACCCTGAAACTTATTTTTAAAATTTTCTCATGGCAAAGATTAGTCAATAAATATGATTATTTAACCTTAATACTTTGACATGTGTAAAAACTACTGTTATTCTATGATTTAAATTATGCAAAAAAAATCAATTGTCCTTAAATTCCCAGGCCCAAACCATCATTTAGCAACACAAATTAAAACATTTATTTAGTCTATATTTACATAGAAAATGTTATGATAAACAGCTAGTATTTAAGATTAGAATGTGGAGATGGCCAGTAGAACAGCAATAACACAATGCTCTGTATTGTAGACTCACATGGAAAGGTCCTAGGTTTGTGTCCTGAGGTCTTTCTGTACACACCAGTTAAACGTGCATGCCATTAAGTGGTTAGCTGAGAATGGGGATAGGTCACGGTGTGAAGACCCTTTTGGGGTGCCTATCTCTCTCACTCTCACTATCTATTGCTCTTTCTCTTTGTGCCTTTCTCTCAAGGAAGAAATAAATAACTTCAAAAAGAAAGCTTAAGAATGTATAAGAGTAATGGGACCAGCAGATGGCAAAATGGTTTATTGCGGGACTCCCACATAGTCAACCACGGTTTGAGTCTTGGACACAGTGGCTTAAACTCACCGCGCTCCCCACCCTCCCTACCCCCCCACCCCCACCCCCACCCAGCACATTTGCGTGCATGACCAAAATCCTGAAAGGATAATGGAGGAGAAGGGATTGTGGCATGGCCATCCTCCCTATGGGGTGATGTCTTGCTTTCTGTCTCTCTGTCTCTTTCTGTTTCTCCTGCGAGTGTATGCACCACATAGCAAAAATCTCTTAAAAAAAGGTATAAGAATAATGGCAATGATATTTTCCCATTTTATTAGGAAGGTGAATATCAGGATGAATAGGAAAATATCACAGAAAAATATTCAAACAAAAAATTACACACTTTAATGAGAGTTAGTCATGAGAATATCCAGAAAAGTTGTTGACTTTCAGTTTTATACACTCTTAGTACCATTTTAGTTAATTTCATGCTCTGAAATCTAAAAGAGATAGGTCTTGAAATTATTTTGATATATCTTGAAAGTTATACAAGTTATAGTCAATGCTAAAATATACTTGGTAGCTTAGCCATAATATTTGCTTCTATGATATGTTCTCACAATTTGTAGCCTTAAGAATGTGCTTTACTCATGGGAACTAAAAATATTATGCTTTGAGAAACCAAAGGGGAAAGTTCAAAGGTGGTCATAACTTTTTTTTTTAATTTTTTTTTTAAGACTTAGGAAAAGGATAAGACTGTTTGGATTATGTTGTTTTCTGATTTAGTGAAAAAGTTGTTAATGAATATATGTTAACCTTCAGGTTATCATCATTTTTGCTCAAGATTGATTTATGTTAAAAATAGACTACTGAGCTGTCTTGTTAAATTTTTAAAGATGAGTTTGGATGAGATACAAATAACATCCTTTACCCTTAGGTCAAAAAGAATATGTAAACCCAAATTTTTTAGATAAGAATACTTATTATGGTTTCAACTTTCATACTTGCTATTACAATGATTATATAAAAATATACAATCTTTTAAATGTTTTATTCTGAATCTGCTATGAATTTATAACACATGTTCATTTTTAACATGTTCAAAATAACTCATGTTCATTAAAATGTTTTTAAAGACAAGAACAAGTTGTACTCAGAATCTCTGTTACTCTTTTGGTCTATCTTTTTTTTTTTTACTCTTTTCTGTCTATACGTGTATTTATGTAAAGTGTGTGGTTCTAAAAATGGAGATTATACTGTAGATATAATTTTAATTTTTCTCATAAAAATCATTAGCATTTTCCATGCCATTAAATATGTTTTTAAAATGCAAATCTGTATTTTAATAGTTACAATATAATCTCTTTTAGAAGTTTAGTGAACATTTAACATTTTTCAATGTGCCAGGCCTAACATTACAATCTTCTAAATAATTTTCATATGGCATATTTTGCAGGCTTATAAAATTTCTTAATATAAAAAGCACCATGATAGGGCCAATTCTATGACCTAGCGTTTAGGAGACTCAGATCCCCTATGGCCAACCAGGTTCTAATCCTGACCAGGGTGACTTAGAAAACATACCAGGTACTTGTGTATGTATGCTCACAATCCCAACAGAATGGAGTTTGACTCTGCTCCATTAGGGGTCCCTTCACCCTCTCCCTATGTCTCTGTCTCTCAGTCTCTCTCTGGTGCATGTATACTCTTTCTGGAAAAATTTATATAAAATGTTTTATGATAAACATTTCTACACATAAATGTATAGTCACCTGTATTATTATCTCCTTAGGATTCTTTTAGGATGAGTGGTGAACATACTTGATATTTTCTGCTAATTTTTCAGTCATCAAAGTTATACTCTTCTGTGGGCTGTTTGGTGATATAGTGCTGTTTAAGTGACGCTGGATTGTTATGGAAGATCACAGACTTTCTTCCCTAGTTGATCTGTACAAGCCAGGTGCTCACATTCAGGATCCTGGCTGGCCGGGAAGGCTGGAGGTGGATCTCACTGTGAGCCTCTCTTGAGACTGCTTGTCTTTCTCTCTCTCTGTCTCTCACTCTCAAGAAAGACAGAAACTTGAAAAAAAGTTATACTCTTCTATAGGAGCTTTTATTTAAGTGCACACTTACTTAAATATTTCATTTAAAAAAGTCTCTGCTTACTAGCACATACATTTTCTTATTTTATCATTATAGTTATTACTAACTTTTAAGTTAAAATAAGACCATTACTTTGGTTTCTTACAGCTATAGCTCCTCTCCACAGAGGGAAAAACTACAAACAAACATTTTTAGCTGTTTTTCTAATGTCTAACTACATATTTCTGAATCATATGGTTATACTTTTGTTTGCATCAGTTTGGACTACCTGTATGGAAGAGGAGAAATTGGTATTGTGACACTGCCCTGGTTCCTATCTACTTATCCTGTCATTATGTTTTCTATTTCAATCTATCATTTTGTGTTTCCTTCCTAGACTCCTCCCATACTCCTCCCATGTGGAGTACTCCATCCTCTTGTTCTAATGCCGGCTGGTTATTCTCTAGGTCTACTCCATACCTTTCAACATGGAGCTCCCCCCGGCTCCTCTCCTGTGTTTTATCTTTGCTTCTTTGATTCCATGTTTTCCTTTTCTTGCCAGTACTTTAATGTTTTAGTAGAGTCATCCACCAAGTCCAGGAGCATTCCAGAATTCCTCAGCTCCATCTCTTTCTGTGAGTATATTGTAGTCTAGGCTTTTTTTCTTCCTGCTACATAGGCAACACTTGTTCATCTAATTTTCATTTTCTAGAAACATCTTAAAATGTCAGCTGATAACCCCTTGCCCATATTCTTTATCTCTGTTTATAGCTTCACATTTCTTTATTGTCATTGTAAATGAAGGCAATGTTAAATGGGAAAATACATGCTTTCTTAAAATAGAAGCTCTGCTCACTAACTTAAATATCTTTATCAACTTCAGAAAAAAAAATTATAAAATTGGGGCCAGCAGGTGGCATGCTGGCTAAGGCAATGAACTCCCACATGGCCAACTGCAGTTCAAGTCCTAGACCTGGAGGCTTGCTTTCTTCTCACTTTTTTTTCTCTTTCTCTGTCTTTCTGTCTCTCTGGTGAGCATACATGCCCTATGGAACAATTAAAATAATAATGATAATTTTAAAAATGAATAAATAATTTAAAAAATTTTAAAATATTGTAAAGTTAGTACACAATCTTTAGGAAAAAATTTAAACAGAGATCCCACTATCTATGAAGTCCACACATAGGTCTTGTTGTAAATCCAGAACAGTGGAAGAGGCAAACATTAGCTGAAGGAGATATTTAGATGTATTACAGTCAATAGTGAAAGCAGTAGGGAAAAAAGATTGGCAAGGCAAATAATGCAGTCTTCTTAGAGTTGGCAGCCTAAGGGCACAATGTTCCTCATAAACTGGGGCAATATGAAGAAAATGAAATTAAGTCCCTTGTACCTCAGATCTCTACCTCAGTGTTGATTACCCGTTCCAAGTGGAACCATGTCATTAATTTAAATGGAGCAGGGGAAGGCAGTGACAATAGAAAGAGAAAATAATGAGGATAGCATTTGCTCATTCTTCGAACATGCAACACTGGCAACACTCTAGACTCACTCTGTTAATTGCACCAACCACATTTTATAAAACACATTTCCGGAGGATCTATGTAATAGGTCTTGGCTCCATTTGCTGCGTTTATCGACTCCTCAAATGGCTAATATATCATTTTTTCATCAAATAAAATCTACTGTAATTTTTATGACCATATTTAATGTGAAAATATCTTCCCAAATGGTCTGTATCTCAAAACGGCAGAAATTTTATGTGTTTCAAATTCGAACTGCCAAAGATCTCAGGCAAAGTTTGCATTAATCAAGACCACTTACTGTTCTGGTTCAGACACTCGCTCAATATGTTGACTAGAACTAGAGGGTGTTTTAGCCTAAAGAGAAAATTATTTAAGTTGAGCACATCTATAAACTCTGACTCAAACCATATACTTTTTGAATAATAAACACAATTCTGTTCCTAGCTGGAGGGATGTAATGCTTAGGATCGAACCTGTTACCTTCTTGGAAATAAGGTCCAGAACACATGGAGACTTTCTTCTCCAACTATTAGTAATACATTTGCTAATAGAAACACCCCACCAGTATATTGAGCCAACATTTCTTGTGGAAGTCAGCATACTTTGGAATTTACTGAAAATGGGGAACTGTTTACATTGAGCACAGGGGGCATTTATATTTATAGAAACACTTTAGATAAGATGAGACTTTTAAAAGTCAGAAAAGGAATCACTTCTAGGACAGTACTTTCAGAAATACGTTATAATCTTTATTATTTTGAATAGGCATATAAAGGATTGTCACATTGATATTGACAGAACTTAGGTGATTAATGGGAGATTTTAATCTGAAAGGATGAATTCCTCTAACATTGGTTTAGAATTTTTCTTTACTATGTATACAGTTCAATTTTGTGGTCTGGCAAATGCCCAATAGTCATTTATCTGGGATGCATACCTTTCCACAGCTGGATTTTCAAATATGATTATAAAGTTCATATGACAGAACTGTCCTGAAAATAAATATGTCAGCAGGCTTTGTTTTATTTTATGCATTTATTCTGGATATAACATAACTTGGTACAAACACAGACTACAATTTAAGACATTTTGCCAGAGCTATTCAAGTATAGCATCGTTTGAGATTATGAAAGGTGATTTAGAAACACCTGGGTCGAATATTTATTTCCATGCCTTAAATCCTAAAAGCCTTGCAGTTTTATAGTTCTTTCGGGGAAAGACAGGAACTACATTAACACTTGTTAGTATAACAGTTAATGCACTGCCGAGAAAGCCTTGTAAAAAATTTGGAAATTATGCAAAAAAATGAAAGGAAGATTAAAAAGGGTTAGTGTTTAATCAGCATTTATAGGAATAGGAATACTTTTTTTTTACAATATATTGTTAAGAATATATCTTTAATATTTTGGGGTTTGGGTGCATGAAGAGAGATTCATTAAAATGCCATGCTAAATCATATATATATATATATATATATATATATATATATATATATATTTATTTATTTTCTTGGTGTTTGTTCTTTTTATTAATTTCACTTTTTTATACATTCAATCACATTTTTTAGCTTACAAAGTGAACATTTCAATATGTGAACATTTCTCTCCAGTCCACTTGATCAAAATATCTTCAACAGATAACACCACACCTCCCTGTACTGTCAATTCTCTGCCTCCGTATCCTTCCTCCAATCTTATATTTAAATGAGCATCATTGTTTGCAGTAATATTTATGCAAAGTAGCTAAGAGTTCCAGCCAAAGTAAAATGAAAATCAATAAGATTTCTTCTCAAACTTGCTCTATGTGGTCCTCTTTTTTTAAGGCTATTATTCTCATGTTTTCCTTTCTTCCACTTCTCCAAGTGCTTGATCAACAGGACAAGATGCTTACAATCTAAATGATGTATAGCGATTTCATGTATGAATAACAATAATAAAAAATTTTTAAAAAGAAGAATATAAGCTGATTAGGAGGGATAAGACGGATAAGAGCCATAGTTCTCTGCCTTTCCTCATTGGCAATATCAACATATTTATATTTAACAACAACCACCTGAGGAGTAGATCCACCTTTCTTGTCAGAAAGAGTGATTTTCAGACCATGGAGTAGGAGTGCAGCTCTGTAGCTATGGTCAAAATGTTTTCTTACAATGCGAATTTTGCAAGGTATCCGTTAACATATTAGGCACATGACATGCCATACTTTCGACAAAGACCCTTTACAAGATAATATTTGGCAATAATAATAATGATAATATTCATTACTAACACATTGGAGCTCTTACTCTGCTTCAGCACAGAGTGGTTTACGTGTTATTATCTCTTTTGAATCTCCCAATAATCCTATTAAGCAGATACTTCAATTATCAAGTTTTACTAATGAAGTGTCTGCATCAATTATCTTTTGTCATTAATTCATTACCTCCAAAATTTGTGACTTCAAATGTCAACCCTTATTTAACTCGTGATTCTGTGGATTAGTAATTTGGGTGGGGCTGAGCTGGCTGGTTCTGGATCTTGGCTAGGCTTAGGTGATTTTGGCTGAGCACTATGACCTTGTGATCAGCTGGTGAGTCAGTTGGAGTTTAGTCTATAAAGGCCATGGCTGGGCCTCTGTCTCACTGGGCCTTTCTTTCCAGTTTCTTTCTTTTTTTAAAAAAATTGATTAAATTCTTACATGAGTGAGATAGACAGAGAGGCAGCATCCCCAGTAAAATCTCAAAGGCTACAATTACCTCCAGCTTCAGCTAGCCCCAGATTATGGTCACATATGTGTCCTGCATACTCAGGGTGGTCTCTGGATATGAATCTAGAACCTACCCATGTGGGTCAGCCTCAGAGAGCATCACATTTTACTGTGGTGCTGCCATGTGTCACCATTTCGGATTCTTCATCCCACTAGTCCAGACTTCTTCATCTGGCGGACTCAGAATTCCAAAAGCTCTTGAAAAGGAAAGGACGAGATCTCTTGAGGGCCAGGCTAAGAATGAGTAGAACATCATCTCCAGTACATTCTATGGGTCAAAGCAAGTCACAACGGTTTTGAACCAGGTTTAAACAGTGGGGAAACAGATTCTAGTTCTTGGAAGGTGCTTTATTGTGACTACTTTTGCATTCTACCATTGTGTCTGAGTCCAAAAGGGTGTCATGACTTGCCAAACATCACACAAAGAGTAAGTAAGGGAACTAGATTCAAATCAAGGCCATTGAAGCCACTAAACTGCACAGTTTAGCAAAATGGTTCAAATGCCCATGCAAATGCCTCATCCTCTCTTTAATGCTAAGGACCCATAACAATTTCTAACTATATTGATCGTCATGATGCATTTTTGCATAGAAAAAATACGTCATGACTTTTCCATCAATCTAATAATTTCTCTTAAAATGGTAATATTGGTTTAATGTGAAAACTGTGAATTGTTAAATAATTCCTGCAAAATCAGATGGATGCAGACCAGAATGTTGCAGCCTGCCCATGATTCTCAAGAGTTTATCAGTTTCCAAGAAAGACAAAAAGTAAAGCATCAGATTTGAGACTCCAACTAGTGGTGGAGATGGAGAGTGGCTTTTGGATATGAGACTAGACTTAGAGGCAAAGAAATGAAAAGCATATAACAGAATACATTACCAAATATTCTTTCTTACCTCTAACCCCTGTTCATCCTTTTGACCAGTCCTGAGTCTATTTTCATGCAGGTGATATTTTATTTACTAATATTGATGGCTCTGGAATCATCAACTCTGTTACAGTTGCTGATTTTCATTTTATTCCAGATTACTATTTTTTTCTTCCCCCCTTGGATTATTTAACCATGGATTCAGTTCAGTTTTAAGTCACACTCATTAACAGTAGCTTCAAGATCTCTGTATTTCCTAAACTAGAAATTAGATATTTCTAGTACCCGTTCTTTTTAAAATTGGAAATATGGCTAACCCTTTCTTATTACAAATCCTCCCTCCAAACCTTGGCCCTTGGAAGCATTATTTTAAAATATACTGGTCTTCCACTTTTCTGTTTGATAAAGGAAAAAAAAAAGATAATTTAGCTGAAGTAGTTTTCTTTTTTCCTCTTTTTTTTTTTTTTTTTGTCCACTGCCAGGTTTCTGTGGTTGTGGATGTTTTATGAGTTTATTTATTTCCAAGAGAGTGAGACAAATGTAGAGTAAAAGTAACCTCCAATAAAGTCTTCATCCCATGATATATCTCCAGCTTCAGCAACCAAATCAGAGCACGCATATGTACTTGACATGTTCAAGGATATCCCAGGACAAATCTAGGACCTTCCCATGTGAGTCCAGTTGCATTATCATTGTCCTACCACCTGACCTTCTGCTGTTCCTGTTCTCTGTGTTCTAGAGAGGTGTTTATGAAGAATTCATAAAAATATAGAATAATTGCTGTGATATTCAAGGGGGAATAGCTAAGCTTGAAAATTTTATATAGAATAACATCTTAGAAACCTCTAAATATGGTGCTGGCAGGTGGCATGGTGGTTCAGGTGCTGGACTCTCACATGACTGGCTGTGGTTTGGGTCCCGGACCTAGCTGCTTGCTTTCTTACTTTCTCTCTCTCTCTCTCTCTCTCTCTGTCTCATTCTGCTCAAGTTAAAAAATAATAATAATGGTAAAATAATTCTAAAAAGATAAAAGTAAATCTGTAAATATACACTAGGGTTCAGCATAAGACGTTGTAGAATGATAAAAAATCTCAACACAAAAACTATTCTATTCCTAGTCTTAGTACTTTTGCTTTTGAGTCTCTACTTTTCGATGTTAGCTGTGGGGGTAGCAGGACCATCTCAAAAAATAGATTCTTTCCAGATCCATGTGGTATAAGCAGATTGGATATTTCAACAATTTCAACATAACACTTCATTTTAGAAATTTCCTGTTCTTATGTTTGTCTAACAAATCCTAGTTCTTCTTCATATTTTCATAGAGACCATATTTGTTATATATTGTTAAGCATTTATCTTTTATAACTCTAACAAACATTTATATGTCACTTATTAAGTGTGAAGTATCATTGTGTTTCATAATTATTAATTTATTTAATCATTATAATAACCGTGTGTGTGTGTGTGTGTGTATACAGGTTTTATTTATTTATTTATTTATTTATTTTTTTAATGTACATGCACTCACCAGAGAGAGACAGAAAAAGAAAGTGAGAAATAACCCCCCTGGTGGGATGGCCATGCCACAATTCCTTCTCCTCCATTTTCTTCTTGGGATTTTGGGCATGCACACACAGGTGCCAGGTATGATTTTCAAGTAACTGGATCAGGGTCTTGAACCATGGTTGGCCATGGGGAATCCAACACCATAACCATCATGCCACCTGCTGGCTCCAATAATCATATATTTCAATAAGACAATCCTGAATGTTGATAAATATGTGAAGAATATTAATGGAGTAATGTTATAAGGAGTTAGTAGCATAGGTATCTGTACTTTGTACAGTGTCTCTGAAGATATAAAAATTGAACTGATATCTAAATAATGAGCATTTTATTTTCTAGAGATAAATTTGATTGCTTTGAGGTAAGGCAGCTTATTTGTAGCATGGGACAGTAGAAGATGATGTGAGATCTTTCACTGAGTTGAACAGAGAAACAAAAGCAATGGATTCTTGGAAAGAGGGATACTAGGAAAAAGTACAAAGTTCAAGAAAAGGAGAAAAATAAACATGTTAAAGACAAATAATACAAATTGAAAAATGTTACTTTGGTGCATAAAATTTTCATAACATGTTCCAGTGTATTTTTTATGCTTAAAAATGTTTATAACAAAGATCAGCAGATGGCGTAATGGTTATGTCGCTGGACTCCCACATAGTCAGCTGTGGTCCTGGTCCCAGACTGGTTGGCTTAATACTCAGGCTAGGCATGTGTGAACATGCCCAAGATCCTGGGAGGAGAATGTAGGAGTTGGGTTTGCATACCCCCCCCCACCCGGGGGTGATTTCTCACTTTCTGTCTCTCTGGTGAGTACACGTGCCCTATAGCAAAAATCTCTCTAACCAAAAAAAAAAAAAAAGAGAGAGAGAATTTTTGCTGTAGGGCATGTGTGCTCATTGGAGAGACAGAGAGAGACAGAGAGACAGAGAGCAAGAAATCACCCCCAGGAGGGATGGCCACACTGCAATCCCTCTCCTCTATTCTCCTCCCAAGATCTTGGGCACACATGCACATGTGAGTTTTAAGCCACTGGGTCCAGGATTCAAACCAAGGTTGATACACGGAAGTCCAGCAATGTAACCATTATGCTATCTGCTGGTCCCTCAAAACATCTCTCTTAAAAAAAGTTTGTCACATTAAAACAAGAAATTCTAGCATAATGAATATTCTGAAAAAAAAGGAAATAACTAGATATACAAAAATATACACTGCAGATGTATTGAAAGTAAAAGAATAAAGGAAACTTTCTATTAAGCAATAAGGTAATTGTGGCCATTCAAGACATGTTTATAAAGAATTTATAATAATATAGATAATTGCTGTAGTATTAAGGGACAGCAGCTAGACTTGAAAACTTTATAGAGAATAACATCTTAAAAACCCCTAAATATATTTTAACATATTGCTCTGGGACATGAGAATATGGATTTTTTTCTTCTTTTAAAATTTTATATAGTTTTTAGTTGTTTTTTTTCCTGAGAGATTTTTGCTATAGGGTGCATGTGCTTGCCAGACAGACAGAGATAGAGAGACAGAAAGTAAGAAATCACCCCTCCTCACTCTCCCAGGGAGGTTGACCACGCCGCAATCCCTTCTCCTCCATTCTCCTCTCAAGATCTTGGGCATGCATGCACATGCGCTCAGCATGGGTTTCAAGCTGCTGAATCTGGGACTTGAACCATGGTTGACCACGTGGAAGTCTAGCACCTTAGCCTCTACACTGCCTCCTGGCTCCTAGTTTTCAGTTTTTAAAAATTAACCCTCCTTACTGTTCTTTGATATATTTTACTGAATAAAAATAAACTAAACAAAATCCAGATATATTTGTTGATGCATCAAACAATTCTATTAGTAAAAATGAGAAAACAGTTTATTAAAAGATATGATCATTGTAACATTTGTAGAAAGTATGGAAAAAATGAAAAGACATGAAACATTCATGTCTATAATCTCACTGCTAGGAGGTAAATACTGCTATGATTTTCTCACAGTCCTTCATATTCATTTTGCATATTGAAGCATGGCCATCCCCCTGAGGGGGTGATTTCTCACTCTCCCTCTTTTTCTCTCCCCAGCAAACACACACACACTCTATGGCATAAACCTAAAATAAATAAATAAATAAATAAATAAATAAATAAATAAATAAAACCCAGGGGTACCTATAGTATATGTGTTTGTAGTCCTAGCTACTCAGGAGGCTGAGGCAAACTGATCACAAGCTCAATCTAGAGGAGTTCTTATGTTCCGAAGGCATGCAATACTATGCCATGAAATAAATATGAGCATCCAATTGACTCACTCAGATATAAAGCATTCTTTTATATTGAAGTAAATAAGGTTATTTTATTAATTAGAATGTAGGTGACCCCATAGCCTATTATTTAAGGGAGCTGGAGCCCACACAACCCACCAGGTTCGCATCCTAGCCCGAGCAGCCTGAAAAATATGCTGGGTATGTGTGCGTGTATGCCCCAAATCCTGAATGGATGGAAAAGTGGAGGAGAAGGGATAGGGGTGTGACATGCCCTGTTGGGGGGTTGTGGATGTTGCCCCTTCTTTCTGTTTCTCTGTTTCTCTCTGGTGAGTGTACACACTCTGAAAATTAAAAACTAAAATGCAAAATTCACATGAATGTGTGTGTGCATGCACATGTGTTTTTATGTAGGTTTTCCTTATGTTGTGAGCCTCCTGTCTCAGCCTCCCAAGTAGATGGGAATAGAGGGACCTGCCACCAAACCGCCCTCCTTTGGACAGTATCTCACTGTGTTGCTCTTGCTGGCCTTGGCTCACCATCCTCCTGTGTTGGCCTTTTGAGCAGCTAGAATTACAGGTGCACATCGTTGTGCCTAGCTTTCCAGGGTGGGTAGGGAATCAGACCTTCCATGTGGCCTTAGTTTGCCACACAGCAGTGTCCAGTGCACGCTATTCTAACTAGGTCTCACTTGAGTTTTTAAAACAAAACTCTTGGTTCACTTCAGGCTACACACTTACATCTTTAGACTCACACTTTGAGTCCTCACAATCACTTTTAATTCTCTTATTCATTCTAGAACAAAATACTAAAGGCATAAGACATGAAAGAAAAAAATGGGTAAATTGGACTTCATGGAAAGGAAAAGTTTTTGTCAACCCTGTGCACTAGTGGTTAAGGGAACTGGATCTCACATGGCTCATGGTGGTTCAAATCCCATAAGGCTGAGACCAACAGGTGGTGGGATGGTTAGTTACATTATTGGGCTCACACATAGTTGACTATGGTTCGAGTCTGGACCTGGCGGCTTAAAACTCATGCCAGGTCGTGTGCATGCATGCCCAAAATCCTGAGAGGAGAATGGAGGAGAAGGGATTGCGCCATGGCCTTCCCCACCACCCCCACAGGGGGAGTGATTTCTTGTTTTTTGTCTTTTCGCTCTCTTTCTCCCCAGTGAGTGTGCCTGCCCTATAGCAAACATCTCCTTCTAAAAAATAAAAGAAAAGCAAAATACTTAAGGCATGCGTGTGTGTCTGCTTAAAATCTCAAGATGGAGACATGAAGAAGGAATTGTGGTATGACCATGTCCCATGAGAGTGCTTTCTCACTTTGTCTCTCTTTCTCTGCCTCCAACAAGCACACACAACTTCTGGCAAATTAAAAATAAAAACAATAGAAAAAATAAAAAGCTTTTTGCTGTTTTTTGTTTTGTTTTGTTTTGTTTTGTTTTTTTTTGAACAGGGTCTCACTGTCACCATTCCCCAGCGTCGGGAACCATAGCATTTATAATGAGTTCCAGTACAAATAAAAGGGACAAGATTACAATGAAAGGGGAATTGCTATTGTAGTTTATGTATATAATGGGTTCTGCCTTAATCTTTTGTGACTATTGAATATCTTATTAACTTTCTATGCAGATTCAACAATTCAGCTACAATGTCTATAGGCTACTAATAAACCTTCCTGAATGAATAACAGATGAACAACTGACTATAAATGAAAACAGATGGTCCTAAAGAAGAGGATCCAGAATTGTCATCAACCCTTCACGATCACTACATGTTTTCTCTAACAAGCTCGTATGCCCATAGCACGTTGCCAAAGTTTATTGACTTGCTCCAAAAGTTTTGTATGAAATTATGATTATGATCTCATAAAGTTCAGGACTGCTGACTGAAGAGCGTGCCTCCCCAGGATGTTCTTTCAAAGGAACGGGTACCCCGGGAGTACTGGGGGAGGGAGGCACGCAGATGCATTCTAGTTCACTGCAAGCCTAAACCCTGCTATGTGATCTTGGAATCTGACAAAATTTTACTTATTCCAAATCTGGGAACCTGGATTCGTTTCCTAATCTAGGGACACGAAGCAAATAGGATTTATTTGGATACTAAATACTGACCCTGAAGTTGGTATCCAAATTCAAGCACCTTTAAAATATATATTTGTTAATTTGATCTGTTGAGATATTAGTATTTCTGTGTATATACATATGTACTTGCTCCATAAATGTATAGATGCTATATAGAAAAAGACAAGTCATATAACAAAACATGAAACAATGGTTTCTGCTCTTGAGGTATTTGTTTTAGATTTAATGTGTTTAAATATCTGTTTAAGATATGTTTTAAGAAGTGTCAACAGACTGGATATTAAAGAATTGAATGTTGCATCCAGGACAGGCATATTACTCAGACTTTGTTGGACAAATTCTAGAAGAAGGCAGAAAATTCGCTTCCTATTCTGTTTCTGCATATACTTCGTATTGATTTAGCTACTTAAATAATCTCCCGGGCCTGTAACTCTGATCCCATCTATTGTTATTTTGATTTTACTTTCGGACTCCTTTTCTGATAAAAACTGCTGATACTCAAGGACAGCTTAGGAAAGAAGAAAGATATATAAACATCTATAGTTTACATCCATGTTCAGGTACATATATAAGCACCTCCCAGAACACATAGATATGGGGCAGGGGTGAAGGAGGGCTATGAGCAGGATTAGTATTTTTATATGTATGTATATAGATGCAGATAAACACATGTTAAAATATATGCCTACTATAAAATAAAAACACCCAAACTGTGGTTCATTTAGACTGAAAAGCTTCCTGCTGAAAATCTAATTTTAGGCAGTTGTATATGAAGCAGAGACATCGAAACTATCTCGTCCATGCTGTTGATGTGTTTATTTTTCTGAATGACTGTGCTAGATATATTAAGCAGTTACCAGTCCCTCTGTAAAAAGTATCACAACATATGACTTTTGAATAAAGGCAAGTTGTTAGACCTTAGTACCAAAAAGTCTTAGAAAATTTAGAGTGCTCAACTCTTCCTTTGTAAAGATGTCTGGGTGCATCTCATGTGTGCTATTGTTTCTGGAGTTTCTCAGTAGGTTTGTAATAAAGTTATTTAAGTTTATATATTATGTAGAAGTATACTGTCATTGCATAAAATCTTAAAGCACAAGATTTCCTTAACATAACCAATAAATTTAAAAGTGGTAGTGCTAAAATGATGCATATCTAGAGGCACCTTTAATTCTGAGGCAATGTGCTAGTTTTGTCTTTAAAAATAAAAATTGACTTTTTTCCAGTAGAAAAGGTAGTAAATAGTCATTTCTTATGCTAATATTTCTTCCCTCCCCCTCCCAAGGCAACATTTCATAATGTGTGTTTTCTTCCAGCCCCCCTTTTTTTGGGGAGCCGAGTACCTTTTTACATAGCTATGACTTTACTTACATATGGTTTATACCCTGCATTTTAAACTTAGGATTAAGCATAAGTTTTTCTATGTATTGCACAAATTTTATGCATATAACTTAAAAATGGATCAAATGACTATACCATGATTACTTTAGTTCATCCTATAATATTGTGTAATTAAGTTTGCTATTATAGAAATGCACTTGTAAGGACCAGCAGATGGAGTAATGGTTATGTCATTGTACTCCCACATAGTCGACCGTGGTTTGAGTCCTGCACCCAGGAGCTTGGAATTCACTCCAGGTGCATATGTGTGCCCACAAGATCCCAAGAGGAGACTGGAGGAGAAGGGATTGTGGCATGGCCATGCCCTCTGGGGGGTGATTTCTACTTTCTATATCTCTGTCTCTCCAGCAAGTGCATGTACCCTATAGAAAAAATCTCTCTTCAAAAAAAAAGTAACTATTTTTACTAGTAAATATTTGGGTATATTAAGCATATTCTCAAATTTCAGACCATTGTTTTTAGTTGGAGTAACTGGCAGGGTTCAACCCTCCAAAGGTTACGAATGTTTACGAATACTGACTAGGCAAGTGTGAAATTCAAAGACAGGACAATATGGAACTCTGTCATGAGCTGAAACCGCAGTCCATAGGCAAGAATTTCCTCTTCCCAGGACGCCTATCTCTGCATTTAAACCCTTAAACTGATTAAGACTCATCTAGGTTATCTAGAATAATCTCCCTTACTTAAAATCAACTGAATATGGACATCTAAAACATTGTCTCTTCATAGTAACATCTAGCTAAGGGTTTGTGAAAATTGGGAATTATTCTGTAGCTAAGTTGACACATCAAAAGACCATTGCATAAATTTTGCATAGAACTACTGAATCAAAGGAAATGAACTTTTTTAAAAGTTCATACTTTTTAAAACTAAATAGATTTTTTTAAAGAGTAATTTTAGGTTCATGGAAAAATTGAGAGGCAGGTGCAGAGATATCTGTGTATTCCCCTGTCTCCGCAAGTGCAGAGCTGCCCCCATTATCAGCAGGCCTACCACAATGGAGCATTTGTTACAATCGATGAATTTTCATTGACACATCATTAATGCCCAAACTTGGTAGTTTACATTAGGGTTCATTCTTGGTGCCGAACATTCTATGGGTGTGGACTCATGTGGATACAAATAACACATATTTTCCCTTGTAGTATTGTAGGGAAAATTTCACCGTTCTAGAAATCCTTCACACTCTGCCTCTTCATCCTCCCTCTCCCTAATCCTTGGCAACAACTGATCTTTTTACTGACTCTCTATTTTTGTCTTTTCCAAAATGTCATGTAGTAGGAACCATATAGTATGTAGTCTTTTCAGATAGGCTTCTTTCACTTAGTCATATGTATTTCAATTTCTTCCATCTCTTCATGGTTGACAGCTCACTTCTTTTTTATTTAAATAATTATATACTTAATTTTTATTCTTATTATACTTCAATTTATTGAGAGAGAGAGAAAGAGAGAGAGAGAAAATGAGAAAATATGAGATTCAGGACTAGAACTGTGGTTGGTCATGTGAGAGTCCAGCTCCTTAACCACCATGTCACCTGCCAGTCCGCAGGTAGCTGGGGGCTTCTTTTCAGCACTAAATTATGTTCCATTGTTTGGATGTATCACCATTTATTTATTTATTTTTTTAAAGAATTATTTTATTTAACTTTATTTATTATTATACCATTATTATTTTTCAGTTTGATCAGAGAGAGAGAGAGAGAGAGAGAGGAAGTGAGAAAGCAAGCCACCAGGTCCAAGACTTGAACCGTGGTCAGCCAAGTGGGAGTCCAGCGCCTTTAACCACCACGCCACTTGCCAGCCCCCACCATTTATTTATTAATTAATATACTAACAGACATTTTGGGTGTTTTCATGTTTTGGCAAATTATAAAGTTGTTATGAGCATCTGTGTACAGATACTGTGTGGACACACACTTTCAAATTTTTTTTGATAAATATCAAAGCTTGCGATCACTGTATTGTATGGTAAGAGCATGCTTAACTTTGTAAGAAACCACCGAACTGTCTTCCAAAGTGGCTTTACCATTTTCTATTTTACCAGCAGTAAATGAGCATTCTTATTGCTCCACATCTTTTCCACCATTTTGGGTTGCCAGTGTTCTGGATTTTGCCCTTCCCAATAGTTATGTGGTGGTGTTTCATTGTTGGTTTTTGTTTGTTTCATTGCAGGAGGCTGGGTGCACTTGTGAGAGAGAGGGAGAACACTAGCAACTCTCAATGGGGCATGGTCACACCGCAATCTATTCTCCATTTCTACATCCTGTTGGGATTTGGACCATGACCAGCATGTTTTTCAAGACACAAGCACTGGGATTCGAACTGCATTTAGCCAAAAGGGATCCATCTCCCTTAACCACTGCACCATGGAGCTGGCTCTTGTTTTAATTTGCATTTTTTCTGATGTCATATGATGTAGGGTATCTTTCCAAATGTTTTTTTTTTTTTTTTTTTTTTTTTTTTTTTTTTTTTTAAATTTAGGCAGATATTTTTGCTATAGAGCATGTGTGTTTGCCAGAGAGACAGAAAGCAAGAAATCACCTCCTCCTTCCTGCCCCTCCCCCTCCCAGTGGGTATAGCTATGCTACAGTTCCTTCTCTTCCATTCTCCTCTTGGGATTTTGGGCACACATGCACATGCTCCTGGTATGAGTTTTAAGCTGCCGGGTCCGTGACTCCAACTGTGGTTGACTATGTAGGAGTCTAACAACATAACCATTATACCATCTGCTGGTCTACCTTTCCATATGCTTAATTGTCATTTGTGTGTCTTCTTTGCTAAGTTGTCTGTTAGAGTCTTTAATCAATTTTTAACTGGTTGTTTGTTTTCAAATTTTTGAATTTTAAGATTTTTTTGCACATTTTCCAATAACAATCTTTCATTAGATAAATCTTTGCAAATATTTTCTCCTGGTCTGTGGCTTACCTTTTCTTTCTCTTGATATTCCTTTGTAGAGCAGAAATTTTTAATTTTAATGAAGTACAGCTTATTAATTTTCTTTCATAGGCCATTTCTTTCATGTTGCATGCAAAAAGTCATTGTTAAAATCATAGTCATCTATATTTTATCCTATGCTATCTTGTAAGAATTGTATCATCTTTTTATTTTACTTACGGGCCTGTGATTCATTTCGAGTTAATTTTTTAAACAGGTGTAAGGTTTGTATTGAGGTTCACTGTTTTTGCACACGGATGTCCAGCTGGTCCAGATCATTGGTTAAAAAGAATGATGGATGCTTTTAAATTCCTTTTCTAAAAGATCATCACAATCTTCTGCTTTCCCACTCTATTCCTGTCTTACTTTTGGGTATGTAACTTACTATACTGTGAGTCAATAATATGGCTGATGCCCCTAAAAGAAAAGTATTAGTGTCTCAAGATAAGCACAAAATATCTTGGCAGTATGTGTTTAAGGACCTTGCTTTCCCAAGACAGTTTGTCTGCCTTCATGTCAACATCTAGCCCTCTGAGTCCTGTATAATTGTATGAACTTCAATAAGTAACTGTCTAAATCTATTTATAGGTGGGAATATAAATGACTATTTATAGGCAATGCACCAGACACTTTTGGGGGATATAAAAGTATTAACCCTATCATCAAAAAGTCTAATGAAAGACAATAACTTTCAAAGAAATATTTGATGTTATATTTATGCTCAATTCATTTGTGTGTATTTATCTGGGAAGCAAAATTAGTCTCTGTCCTTAAAGTTTTTGTTATTAGAAATAAAAGGCTGGATTGGCCTTCCCGAAGCTTCTTGCTACATCAATAAATCTGTGTAAAAGTCTCTATTATTTAACCTTTAGAAACCTCATCATTAGGCAGAGTTAATAGAGTGATTAATCAAATAGATATGGGGATGAGATTTTCTGGTTGAGTTCTTAGCTCTATTATGTCTTATTTTAGTAAACCTGGATAACTCAACTTCCCAAGCCCCTTTTTTCTCACTTATAAAATGAAGATGATAATATCCTTCTTGTCTGAGGATTAACTGAGGTGATACATGTGAACTATGTGGCATATGTGTATGTGTGTGTAACCCTTGCTCCTTTTATTCTGCCTTTTATTTTTTACCTCTCCCCCTTATCTAACCGCTACCCTAACCATTCAAGTGATTTAGGGGCAGGACAGAAAGTGGAAATGACTTGCAAATCATTCTGTCTTGTATTTCTCTGAAGTCTCAATCCTTCAGAGAATTTAGAAGGTATGAGGAAGGAGGAAAAGGATGGGGTGTAATGTGAAGATGGAGATAGGATGTCTCATAAAACCACAAAGGAACAAGTGTTTCTACAGAGTACAAAGATGTACCCAAAACTGAGCAAGAGAAGGCTGTAGGCTTGTGGATTCTGAGAGCAGGAGTGATCTGCATGCTCCTTAGTAGCAGTGCTGGAAAAGCTGGCAACACTTCCAGGATGAGTGCACTCTGCGGTGCCTCTTGCAGCAGAGCCTTGTGCAGTCTCAGTAGATTTTCAGCCCGAAGGAGGGCTAAGAGCAGCAGAGATGACCAAGTACGAAGGAGTTATACAGAGGCCAAAGGATAACTGAGGTCCCTGCAAGGATGGTTGCAGATGACCAGAATCCCCCATGTCAACTCTTGTGACCCCAGAACCAGAGTAGCACTCTGTGTTGTACAGGAAAGACTCTAAGAAGAACTAATAAGTTTCAGAGTAACCTAACGGGGTAGGACTTGGAAATGGGAATTAAGTGGCTTTATGAAAAATGTAAAAAGATCAGATGCAACTAAACTTGGGAATTGACATTCATATCCAATATCCACTCAAAAACAGTCAGTGATGACAAATATAGAGCTAATATTGACATAGAAGAAAGTAGAAACAGAAACACTCTAGCTGACATCTTTTTAACATTCTTGCCTACATATGGATCTTGCTTGATTGATTATATCTAACTTTAAGAATTTTGAAATTTTTTACTGACATTTGCCTCTGAATATGCTAACTCTCTCTCTAATCTTCAAATAACCGCAATTTCCCTCCATTCAACCATTACATCAGGTTCCTGTAGACTTCCTTTTCTTTACCATCTTTTTTTGTTCTCTTTTTCAATGCTGAAGGATATGTATATACCCCTGAATGAGAGGGAGCGAGAGAGAAAGCATCCCCAGTGGGACTTAGTCATTCAGTAATACTTTTTCTTCCATTTCTTTAACCCCAGTATCTTGGGCATGTGAGATTCAAATCAGGGTTGGCTTCCTCTGCACAATACTGAATTACTGTGCTATGGGCTGACCTCGCTACCTTTCTTAAGATCCCAGTCACTCTTGCGTGTCTCCACTCTCTTAACACCCCTGCAATCTCCAGCTGAGTAGTTTGGTTTATTTTCTTGCCATTGAGGAAAACCATTTTTATTAGGAAGACAGTGACCTCTTGCAGGCCGAATCCAACACTTTCTATCCTGCAACCTATTTACTCTGTGAATAGCATTTGTCACTGTAAGCCACTCTTACTTGTCAAAAAGATTCACTTTTTATTTTATTTATTTATTTATTTTAGAGAGACTTTTTTTTTGCTATGGGGCGTGTGTCCTCACAGGAGAAAGAGAGGAACTGAAAGTGAGAAGTCATCCCCCAGGGGATATGGCCACACTGCAATTCCTTCTCCATTCTCCTCTTGGAATTTTGGGCACACACACGTAAGCTCCTGGTGTGAGTTTTAAGCCTCCGGTCTGGGACTTGAACTGTGGTCGACTATGTGGGAGTCCAGCGGTGTAACCATATGTCATCTGCTGGTCCCAAGATTTGCTTTATAACTTCAGCATGGCACAAGGATGCTTCTCAACTATCTAAAAGGAAATATTGCTGAAAATAAAAGTCATATCACCTCTTTGTTAAGACCTGCTCCAGGGTTTTATATTCTCCCCTTCAATTAATGCTTTGTTATGCTACCACATTGGTGTCCTTCCTCTTTTCTTTCTTTTTTCTCAACTCTGAAATCCAGGAGAATGTCAAATCCTGTGGCCTCTACCTAAGAAATATTTCTTAGCCATTCTTCTTTCTCCCGGGTTCTGCTATGATATGAAGCTCTCATTTCTCCCTCAGAATAATTAATAATCCCTGCTTTGATTTCCCTGCTCCAAATCTCCCATACAGTAGTCATATCTCACATGATAAACCAAAGCTAATGGTATAGATATCTCTTCCACAAATTCCCTGTTGTCTCTCCTTTGCCCCCAGGATGAAATTCACACACCTTATCTCAATGTCACACAGGTGGGCCCTGGACTGACAGAATCAACATCTGCTAAAACCCTGTTAGCACAACAAAATCCATGCCATAGTCCAGACCTATGAAACCCAAACACTGGCCAGTGACCTGTCATAAAACAAGCCTTGCAGGTGATTCTGGTGCACATTAAAGTTAGAGAACCCCTACTCCTCTAGATAGAAGAACCTTTATGTTTGGTCTGCCACCTGAGCCTCTCCAGCATTTGTCTTTCTTATGTACTTTATGATCTTTTTTCATTTATTATCTCATCTAGTAAATGCCTGACTTTAGAACTACTTTTCCAGACTGGAATGCCACACCTGCCGTTTTATTGTTTCCTTAGCAAATTACAAGTATTTCTTCAACATCCATCTCAAACACTGTGAGAGGTCAGACCTCCCTTAAGGAACATACTTACCCTGTCCTTTATTGGCATTTTATTCACTTTTCTGTAAAAGATTTTATCATGATACATTTTAATCAATCTCTCTATATCATAGTTTCCTTCTAAAGCTATGAATTCCTCAAGAATAGAGACTAGGTCCCATTCATCTTTGTATCCCTAGTTGCCTAGCTTGCTGTTTTCTGTATTTCTCTTCTGTTTTTGCTCTCTTTTTACAAAAAAAAAAAAAAAAGATTTAAGGAAGTGGAAAACTATTTTTGAAGTGAAATATTTAAACTTGGCACCATAGTGGTAATCAAGAAACTTGGAAACTACTATGATTTGTAAAGGTCTTTTTGCATATCAGAGTAATCAGTTTTCTTTTCCTCATTTGTCCACCTGCGTACATAAAACAGCAGTAAGTATCATATTTGAGAGACAGACTGACTTCTCTCACATACTTACCATATGTTATTTCTATTCTATTGTATCCATGTGTTCCAATAGGCCCCTAGATACTACTTCCTATGTGACCCTAAGATTCTGACAACAAGAATATAATGTTTCCCAAGCGATTTCTCTCTACTATTCAAAAAAACCCTATTGCATTAGGTGCAGTTATTTCAATCCTCTCTCCTGGTTTTTGTTTTGCTGTTAAAATCTGACTGCTATTCCCCAGTAAAGGAGCGGTATATGGTGAAGTGATAAGGAACTTAGCAGAAGGAACTTTGTTGCCATCATCTCAGGGTTTGGAATCTGTTTGATGGGCTCTTTCAATAAATTATAGCTGTTTCCTCTTCTCCTATTTAATTCACTAAGATGGCTATTTAAAAAATAGAGGTCATTTTATTCTAGGTGTGAAAATGCATTCATTTGTAAAACACGGGAAGCTGGTATTTGCAGGTCAGTTCAGGGTGGCTTTGCTTTTATTACTGAATTGCTACAGTTGTCTTCATGTTCCTGTAGCTTGCCATTAGATGGCTTAGTAAATAACCATATCCAAACACCAAATAGAATTCATTAGCTTAAAAACTTGATACAGTTTCAACTGGCAATTGCACATTTACAGAGAATCACACGCCATATTTCAGGAATGAAACTACAGAATCACATCAAAATAGGTTAGCTTAATTGCCAACAAGAGAAGTTGGAACTTTTTGTGAGTAATAGCTAATGAAATAAGGTCAATGGATAATTTTTTTATTTGCCAGAGGGCACATGCACTCACTAGAGAGAAATAGAGGGAGGGAGAGGAAGAAGCCACCCCTCCTCCATGAGACAGGATCACGCCATAATTCTTTCTTCTTTGTTTCTTTATCCTGCATGTACATGTGTCCAATGTTTTCCAAACTGCTGGGGCAGGGATTTAAACTGTAGTCAGCGATGTGGATTCAGCTCCCCATTCACTAAACTACAGAGCTGGCCCAAAGAATAATTTTTAAATGATTCTTTTTCATCATTGAATATAGTATTCAATAATCTTTGATTACTTCCACAAATTTATTTTATGATATGTAAAAAAAAACACATTTGCAAAGTCAAAAGCAATGTGATTTCTCAATGTGCTTTTAATTGTCATTGAACTTGACAGATTTTTGACAAGTCTCAGTGTTAGTTCTAAACTGTTATAGCAGCTTATTTTCCAACAGCAAGTAATTCCAAGGTGACACAATGGTTAACGTGAACATCTACTTCATGAGCTAAATCTAAACCCCGTAACGGCTAAATTTATTTCTTGTAGGGAAG
This sequence comes from Tupaia tana, assembly GCA_026018925.1. Lineage (NCBI taxonomy): Eukaryota > Metazoa > Chordata > Mammalia > Scandentia > Tupaiidae > Tupaia > Tupaia tana. Next base: position 165,508,731 of record JAKSZU010000002.1, on the reverse strand, counting down.
TCTCAGGGGCAACCCATAGCAATTTCTTCCAGCAAAGCAACAGAACTGTTACAATGCTTTGAACTCCAGATAAGTAGGGAGACATAAAATTGATGTGTTTCTGATGTTTTGCTTCAAGATAATAACAATGGATCTATTCTTAAAGAAGTACATAAAACTAAAGCTTTTTTGAGCCACAATAGCTACGAAGAGGCTACATTTGGAGGCCAGTTGCTTAAGGTGCTGATGTGCTGTCCATATGTCTCAATCTGCTGTAAAGGGGCCACTGTGGACACATAACACAAGGCTTTTTTTCCCCTGCAGACTCTGAATAATTCTCTTCCTTTTTTTTTTTTTTTTTTTTGAGAGTTTTTTTTTTTTTTTTTTTTTTCCCGCTATAGGGCGCGTGCGCTCGCCAGACAGACAGAGAGAGACATAGAGACAGAAAACGAGAAATCACCCCCCAGGGAGGATGGTCACGCCGCAATCCCTTCTCCTCCATTCTCCTCTCGGGATCTTGGGCACGCACGCACACGCGCCCAGCATGAGTTTTAAGCCACGGGGTCGGGACGCGAACCGCGGTCGACCACATGGGAGTCCAGCAACATAGCCATTACGCTAACTGCTGGTTCCCTTCTCTTCCTTTCTTTGTTAACGGCAGGCAGAATTCCATCCTACAACAGGGCTGTGTACTTGAACTCATCAGTTTCATCCAATTGCCCTAACTTGTTAGTTAGCTAACATAAATTTTGAGCATATCCAAGGGATTGCCCACACTTTTGCTTATTTTGATGATGTATCTACTATGAGTATTCCAAGGCAGAAGAATAATCAATCAGCCTTAGTCTGTACCCTAAAAAAACCCCAGAGTTCTAGCCACAGTGGCACAGGAGGTTGGGTACCTCTCTGCAATGTTGGAGCCACATGGTTCAGGTTCCAGGTTGACCTGGAACAGGCAAGGTATAGATGCACATGTGTGTGGTCCTGACAGGTTGGACAGCTGCTGTGTGTGGAGGGGCTGGCAGGGGGAGGGAGAGCAGTTGTGGCACCACAAGACCTTATCCAAGGTGAGTAGTTTTCCTCTCTCTCTCATGAAAGAAATAAACGAGACTGAAAAAATTTTAAACAAAGTAGAGATAAGGGCTTATATGTGGTGGCATATGTGGCTAAGACCGATACCGCAGGCTGGGACCACATGGAGGCCCCAGTTTGACTCCTTGTCCACCTTTTAGGCTGGGTATGGTTGCCTGTGCATCTAATCCTAGTTACTCCAAGAGGCTGAGGCAGGAGGATCACAAGCTCAAGGCTGACCTGGGCAATGTAGCAAGTCCCTGCCTAAAAAAGATCCAGGCGTGATGGCGTGCTCCTATAACCCCAGCTGAGAGGCTGGGGCAGAACTGCAATATATTGGGTTGGTGGAAATGGTATGACACATTTTGTACAGAAAAATATAGAAAAAACATGTCATGACTTTTCTGACAATCCAATAGAAACCTTGTCTCAAAAAAGAAAAAAAGAAGAATTAGGATAGAATGAGACTGACTATAAAATTGTCATTTTGAGGGATAGATGGTGGTCGTGGTAATGCACTTGGAGCCACCTTTGGAAGGCCCCACATTTGTGTTCCTGAGCCTCTGTACACACTGGGCATGTGCGCTGGTCATACCTGTAGACGTGACGTTTGCAGGGTGTGTTTTGCCTCCTGTGCTGTGAGAAAGTGTATGTGAATGTTCTAACAGACAGCCTTTCTATTTCATCACCAGTACTGCAACCTTGATCATTTTTCTCAGAAAACCAGGTGGAGGATTAGAAATCTCTTTGATATTTCGTATGCATGAATGTCCTGGTGCCTCTGAATAGTTGAGCTGTTGTCAGCTGCCTGGCTGAAGGATGTAGAAAGGACAGGTCTCCTCTGAAGGAACTTAATAATCACACTATCCCTATGAGGGAATTGATTAGCAAATGCTCATTGATAAGAGGGCAAGAATTAAAAGGAAGGAATCTGGTTGCAATCAAAAATAATAAATTAATGGGACCAACAGTTGCTGTAATGGCTATGTTGCTGGACTCCCATGTAGCGGACCACGGTTTGAGTTCCAGACTCGGTGACTTAAACTCACACCAGGCGTGTGTGCGTGCATTCCCAGGATCCCGAGAGGAGAATGGAGGAGAAGGGATTGCTGCATGGCCATCCCCTGGGGGGTGATTTCTCGCTTTCTGTCTCTCTGTCTCTTTCTGACTTTCTAGCAAGCACACACGCCCTATAGCAAAAACCTCTCCCAAAAATAAATAAATAAATAAGTTGGGTTAGTCGCACAGCCTAGTGGTTAAGGGAGCTTTACTCCAACCTTGCTGACTACAGTTAGATCTCAGCCCCACTGACTTGAAAACACTCCAGGTGCACGCGCATGCATGCTCAAAATCTCAACTGGATGAGGAGACAGAGGAAAAGGAATTGCAGCATGACCATGCCCCGTCGGGAGTGCTTCCCCTCCGCTTTCTCTTTCTCCCGCTGACAAATCTCAGTGTTACCTCTGACCACATACTCTCTGGAAATTATATATATATATATATATATATATATATATAAGTCAGTGAATGTGAAAAGAATAAGATAAGGCATTGGCCTTTTGTTTTAGAAGAGGATGTTACTCAGAGAAGTTCTTTTTTCCTGTATTGCTGTCTAGAGATTTTTGTGAAGACTTCAACTAATTCTCATTCTGATTTCAGGCTGATAATACTGGCTGGTGACTTAAGTGAATGACATGGTAGCAGCTATAGCCAGTTATGGAGTTTACTCGTTCATTCACTTACTTATTCACCCCATATTTATTAGTCCTTACTCATGCCCAGACACTCTGCCTGGCACCAAGGATACTCTTCTGAGGAAACCTAAGCATTATTTTGACAATCGTAGTGAGGCGATCTAGGCAATTCCCTTTATTTCTCTGAGCTACATGTCAAGGAAAAAAATTGTTAAAATAAATTAGTCTGTCAACCTAAGTTGAGAAACAGAGAAACCAACTCTCAAAGGAAATTTTGCTCAAGAATAGTGTGTTTTTACAGTCCAGGGTACATGTGCTATGGTGGGCCAAAGGCACATTAAAAGGGGTTGGAGCAAGAGAAAGCTTTTACAGGGAAAAAGGAAAAATTTACAAAAGCTATTTTGAAACAAATATCATTGGCCACAGGAGCATATCACAGGTGATAGTGTTTATTTATTGGTGGCACTGGCTGCTAGAAGAGACTTTTTTTTTAAATTTTTTTATTATTATTATTATTTTTTTTTTTGAGAGGTTTTCGCTATAGGGCGCGTGCGCTCGCCAGACAGACAGAGACATAGAGACAGAAAGCGAGAAATCACCCCCCAGGGGGGATGGTCACACTGCAATCCCTTCTCCTCCATTATCCTCTTGGGATCTTGGGCACGCACGCACACGTGCTCGGCGTGAGTTTTAAGCCACTGGGTCCGGGACGCGAACTGCTGTCAACTACATGGGAGTCCAGCGACATAGCCATTACGCTAACTGCTGGTTCCCAGAATAGACTTTTCATAGAAATGGTGCAACTAGAAATTCTGGCTGTAAAAGTCTTTCGTGCTGGTTCCCATTATGGCTGCTGGACTCCATTTTGTTGCAGTTTACATTAGTGACTCCATTTTGGACCTGTCAGCTTTCAAAACTCAACTAACATAGATGACATTTGTGACTGGGGGAACATATGTCAGAATGTCAAAGAAAAGCTCTTAATAAATAACAAGTGTTCACATTATTTGGCAATAGCTTTGTAAAACTTAATAAAATATGAATATAACATTATTGGACAAAAATTCTTTATTTGGAGCTAGATATTAATAATAATGATCATGTTTTAAGATGACTAATTCAATTTTATTCAGCCAACTACTTTGGCCGAATATTAGGATAAATTACCGAGAAAAGCTGAATAATCTCCTTCAGCAATTTTATTATGATAGGATTGATTCTTATTCCTTCATTGCTCCACACATTTTACGAACAATCAAGTAATAGTATTAGAAGCTTACAGTCTAGTAAAGGAAGCTATATAAATCAGTAAGTGTGTTACAATGTGTAATTCCGAAATAGAAGACTTAAGGCTCTAATGAAACAAAAAAAAGAGATGTAATTCAAAGAGTAATCTACTTAGTTTGTGGGGTAATAATCTCATTCTCTTAAACACCCTGTCTTCTTTCTTTCTTTTTCCCAAACAAAAAGAAAGATAAATAAAAGAAACAGATTCCACCATAAACAATCAGATATATACAGCTATTTTTTTCTTAAATCTTTTTGTTTTCCCTTAACTCAGGACTTACTTGACTAAACTTTTTATTTCTATTTTATTTTATTTATTTAATGAGAGAGAGGGTAAGAAAGAGAGAGAGTATCAGGGACTCCTGATAGGGGCTTGCCAAACCAAGATCCTCCCCCGGCCTACCAGCCAGGAGCATGGCATGTTTAGGTCAACCTGAGATTTTAAACCAGGACTTCCCATATGTCTGTAGTATTGTGCAGTAGCACCCTACCTCCTGTGCAACCCTACCACCTGTTCCACTATGGCTGTGCCTTGACTAGACTTTGACATAGATGGAGGGAGGACTTGCAAAATGCCTCTAGGTTCCAGAGCGAAGAATTGCAGAAAGTAACTTTGGGAAAGAGATCTCTTGGGAAGGCCCAAAACAATAGTAAAAAGTAAATGGAGAGCTGACCCGCTGCACTGTGGTTAAGCACTGTGCATAGAAAGCCAGATCTCACATGACTCATTGTGTTTCAAATCCTAGGCCCAACAGCCTGAAACTGATGCTGGGTATATGTGCATGTATATACCAGATCCACATAGGATTAAAAAATGGAAGACAACATCATGACATGACTGTCCCCACAGGAGAGTACTTGCTTTCTCTTTCTCTCTCTCTCTCTCCCTCTCTGGTGAGCACACACATATGCTCTGAATAAATAAGGGAAAAAAATAAATGGGATTTCTGGATATAAGTCTGTAAAACTTTATCTCATAGCATTTTGCTAAAGGTTAATACTGAGTTATGATGCTCCCAAACAATTTGCTCCAATGTTTCATGTAATTTTTTCCTGGTTTCTAATAGTTTAAAGGTATTCTTAAACAAAATTTATGGAAGGTCATTGTTTAAACTGAGCTCCTGCATGGGCCTCAGCAGATAAGGTGCCATGTAATCAAACTGAACTTCTTTTTGGAAAGGTTTTTGCTATAGAGCGCGTGTGCTCACCAGAAAGAAAGAGAGAGACAGAAAGTGAGAAATCACCCCCCGGGGGGGATGGCCACGCCACAATCCCTTCTCCTCCATTCTTCTCTCAGGATCTTGGGTACGCACGCACACACATCTGGCATGAGTTTAAGCCACCAGGTCCGGAACTTGAACCACAGTCGACTACATGGGAGTCCAGTGACATAGCCATTATGCCAACTGCTGGTCCCTCAAACTGAACTTTAAAATGATCAAATTCTCCAAAATTTAGTCTATTCACAGCACCCAATCAAAAGGGACCTGGTGGGCCAGCATACGGCGTAGCAGTTATGTTGCTAACTCCCATGTGACTGACTGGTTTGAGTCCCAGACCCAGTGGCTTAAAAATTATGTCAGGTGTATGGAAATACTAGTTATAGGACAGGGCTTTGACTGGACTGTCATATCTGAAGACTAAACCAGAAAACTATGGAACTAAGGTAGATCTCAAGTAAGCCAACAGAAGCTCTTGGAAAGTTGGCCTGGCACCATAAACAGTGCTGCTTGGTAGGCTGGATTAAAGATGTTATATGAAATAATTCATAGCATAAAATAACATGGACTTTTCCAGCCCAGAATTGTAATCAGCAGAGATTGCAAAAGAACAGCCACAACCAGAGGATTATCTTGAGGAAGACTTTGAATAGAAAGAGACTGACCTTTGCTAGTAGATGGTATATCACAGAATACTTGGTAGGCAGGGCTGAATTGAGAAGGTTTATGTGTGACTTGTGTGCTGGGTGTTTGCTTTTCAACAGTTTGAGTAGTTGACAGGTAAATATTTTCTCAAAAATATTTAAAACCATACTGTCTCTGTTGTTATAGAGTCACAAACAAGATTATAACAAACATTTTGAACATTATCTCTAAAATTCATCTTGTTGAAATTTTGAAAGTAGTTTATTATCTGAAATTTTGAAAGTTTTTTAACTGTCAAGAACTATGGAGTATGAGCAAAAATTTTTTGATATGTAAAGTAAATGTTTGTGTGAAAATGTAAAAATAAATAAATAAATAATTTTTAAAAAATCATGCCAGGTGTATGTTTGTGTGTGTGTGTGTGTGTGTGTGCCGAAGATCCCAGGTGGAGAATGGAGGGGAAGGAATTGCAGCATGGCCATCCTTCCTGAGGGATCATTTCTCACTTTCCCTCTCACCGTCTTTGTTTCGCTCTCTGCCTCTTTCTGTCTCTGGAGAGAGCATGCACCCTAAGGCAAAAACCTCTAAATAGAAAACAACAAAAAAAAGAGAAGAGGCCCAGTTTACCTAAGCCAACATAGTAAGAAATTCCCTTTTGTTTTAACCCTACAAGTAACTTTAGAATGACCAATCTGCTTTTGTTTCCTATTTCTAAGTGCTTCAGTCCTTTCTGCCTATAAAGCCAAATCCCTCTGCTCAGTTCAATGGAACACCCATTATATTTTATAATATGATATAGCTCAGTTCTAGAGTTGCTCATGAAAGCTAATTAGATCTTTGAATCAAACTTACCATAATTTTTTTTAACAATATCACTAAAACCATTTTTATTCTAAAATTTATAAGTTGTTTTATTCTTATCATTTACAAAATTATATAGTTAGCATAAAGACATTTATTAAATTAAGCCTTAAAATGTATATTAAATATGGTGATTAGCAGGGCTGGCAGATGGTGTGGTGGTTAAAGGTACTGGACTCCCACACAGCTGACCATGGTTCAAGTCCCAAACCTGGCAGCTTGTTTTCTCTCTTTCCCTGTTTCTCTATCTCTCTCTTTGGTAAAATTAAAATAAATCAATAAAAGTTAAATACAATAATTCTTTAAAAAATACAGTGACTGGTTATTAATCTTGAGGATAGGAGACATTTATTATTTAGTGTTAGTACTGGATATACTTACTGTCTTGTCAAGGAAAAAAGATTCACAAGAAATAAATACTAAACAGAATATAGTCAAGCTTCAAAATGTCTATATTATAGATGTTCAGAGAATTTTGTTGAGTTGTATTTGTGTGGGAGACTTTGTGAAATGTGTGCGAGTAGGGACCGATAGGACTGAGCGTTTTTACAGACTCTACTCCTTGCCCTCCGAGTCATTTGGGGGAAATTTCCTATCACTTTATTGTCTTAGAGCCTTTTCTTTTTTTTTTTTTTTTTTTGAGTTTTTTTTTTACTATAGGGCGCGTGCGCTCGGCAGCCAGACAGAGAGAAACAGAGAGACAGAAAGTGAGAAATCATCCCCCAGGGGGGATGGCCACGCCGCAATCCCTTCTCCTCCATTCTCCTCTCAGGATCTTGGGCACGCACGCACACATGCCCGGCGTGAGTTCCAAGCCACCAGGTCCAGGACACGAACCATGGTCAACTACATGGGAGTCCAGCGATATAGCCATTATGCTAACTGCTGAGCCCTTATCTGTAAAGTGCTGATAAAGATGTCCTACTTATTTGTTAAGGATTAAATGAAAGACACTCTCGTTTGTTTGCCTGTTTGCTATAGGTCATGTTCATTCACGGGGGTGGTGGGGGGAGAGAGAGAGAAAGAGAGAGAGAGAGAGAGAGAGAGAGAGAGAGAGAGAGAGAGAGAGAGAGAAATTTAGAAATTACCCCTTAGGGGAGGATGACCATGCTGCAATCCTTTTTCCTCCATTCTCCTCTCAGGACTTTGGTCATGCACACACATGAGCCTTGAATGGTTTTCAAGCCAGTGGGTCTGGACTACAAACTATGATGTTGGCCATGTGTGATCCAGTGCCTCAATCTCCCTGTCATCTGCTGGCCAACAATACACTTTTAAGAAGTTTTTATTCTAATTTTAATTTTTCTATACCAATTTAACATGTGCATACCAAATTTGTCTTGTTCAAATACACACATAATGTAATGCATTTAGAACATATTCTAATATTTGGTTCAGAATTCTCTATGAGGTATTTCTGTTCTGAAAACATGTTCATGAATGTTGGGAGTATGTTGACTGGTGACTTCAGAGGTAAGGGGAAGCTTCTGTGCATCAGGTAAGAGGAAGAATGTGTTGTTTTGCTACTGAAAAGGACTAGGGAGAGGAGGAGAAGGAAGGATGGGGGGAGTAGAG